>PVKN010024637.1:0-14379 GCA_004027915.1 Capromys pilorides
TGGGTCCAAGGCCACGTGAATGGTAGTAGCTGGCACACCTACTTTTTCCATTTAAATGCCTGTGTCTGTAATCTGGCTAATTAGCCTGAATTTTAAGCCCCCCAAACCTTTGAGGAAGAATATGTCAGAAAGCTCAGCTCTTTAGGGACAGCCTTCCATGAATGGAAGGATGATGTGGTCCTCCCCACCAGTCCTTCTAGGTATCACTATTAGGGGGCCCCTGACTCAGCTCTCACCCTCTGATAAGATAAGCAACCTCAGCTCAGAGAGGCTGGTACTACACGTCACAGCCGCTGCATGCTGAGGCCCAGAGTGAGGCCTGGGAACACCTCCTCTGGACCCTGATCTGCAGAGGGACTTAGAGGAAGCTGACCTTCCCACAAGGAGTGGGGCAGGGGGCACAGGCTGCGGAGAGGCATAAGGACATGGACTGATACCAGGGTATCAGCATCGGTCCACGGAACAGACCATGACCAGGCAGGGAATATTGAAACCCATTCAAATCAATGTCACATTCAAGTTGGCAGTATTTTAAAATTATTCCTCAACCTTACATCCTGTCCCGATGTTGTTTACTTCTGTATGTTTTTCTGATCCAAGATTTTCGGTCTTCTTTTCCTCAAGTAGAGCAGTTTCAGTGGACTAATTGTATCCGGTGGCAGCTTGATTTTAAAAAAGATAAGAGGGAGGAATTAGGAAATTAGAAGGGCCAGCCAAATAGCTCAGCGGATCAACGCGTCTGCAAGCAGGTGCAAGGGCTGGGGATTAGATCCATGCCAGCCCTGCCCTGGGGGCACTGAGATGGCAATTGAGACTGGCACGGTGGCACGCCTGAAATCTCAGATCTTAGGAAGCTGTAAACAGGTGGATCACTACAAATCCAATCTAGTAGTAAGACCCTGAGCACCCTATAGACCCTTCCCTAAAATACAAAAAAAATAAAAATAAAAATAAAGTTAATGGCAAGGCTAGTGAGATAGCTCAGTAGTCTAAAGTGCCTGCTTAGGCAAGCATAGGCAAGCACAGGGGACCACAGCTCAATCCCCAGAACCACATGCTGCACCAGCCCTGTCCCCAGGGTGGGACTATGCCACCCCCCCAAAAACAATTAGAGTTAATGACAGTAAGCAACTCCTTCAAGTTTCTTAGTTGAAAGTGAAAAGCAAAAAATAGACCAATAGGTAAGGAACAGGAAAGAGATTTTCACTCTCAGAAGTAAAAAACATGAGCATTTTTACAGGCTGAGGAAAGGCCAGTGGGGAAGGAAAGATTGAACACACAGGGGAGAGAAGGGCTAGCTGGTGGGCCGGCTTTGACTAGAAACAAGCACAGGATCCAGCTCTTCTCGGCGTGTGGAGGATGTTGTGTCCTTCCCACAACAGGCCTGTCATGGCTTCTTTCCTCCATAGCATGAGAGTGAATGGGGGGAACTGGGCCCGACCTAGGGCCTTTGTACTGAGCCACATCCCTCCCCTTTTTAAAAATGTTTTTTAATTTTGAAACAGGTGCACTCTAAGTCGCTAAGTTGCCCAGAATGAGCTCTCTGCAGTCCTTCTGCCTCAGCCTCCCAGAGTGCTAGGATTACAGCCATATGCTACCACTGTCGGGTATGCAAGTGAATGGTCCTCCACTGAGTTAGGGAGAACCCCGTGCTCTGCTCAGGAAAGGCGCAGCACTCATGGGGTAAGGCCACCCCTCCTCCCGCAGCTAACAGAACTGCGGTGCCGCCCATTTCTTATCTCTTCTCTTCCAGGACTCTTGGCACCCAGGTTTTCCCTGCATACTGACTGCATACGCTGGGGTCCTGGAACCATCTCTGCTTGTTTCCAACCTTGGGTCAGCTTTGTTGTCGTTGTTGTTATTGTTGTTTTGTAGTACAAGGTCTATAGGGTCTCACTACGGAGACTGGACTCGTAGTGATCCTCCTGTTTTCAGCTTCCTAAGTGATGGGATTTCAGGTGCACGCCACCACACCCAGTCTCAATAGCTGTCTCAGTGCACTCCGGGGGCAGGGCCAGCATGCACACGAGGGTTCAAATCCCAGACGCTGCTCTCTGCCTAAGCAGGTGTTTTAGTCCGCTGAGCTACCTGGCTGGCCCTCTGGGGTCAGCTTGGAAAGGGCCTCTTTTCATCCCCTGGTCCTGCTGTGCCTTTGCCCAGCAACCAGCAGTCCTGTTCTTATTCTTCTGTCGGTTTCCTTAGATTGTCTGGAATAACCCAGCCTATTTCCTATTTTCTACTCTGTTCTATGACACTCAGGCCAGCTCCCCACTCACTCGTTCTGTGCACCTCCCGTGTCCCGCCCCACATCGTGGGTGTCACCTCTGTTCAGACTCATCCGCACTTTCAGCCCCATCCCTCTAGATAGAAGCTTCTTTCTGCTGAGGCCTCTCCTCCCAGGCCTGCCACGCATTTCCCACCTCCATTCACTTCCAGCAAGCCCGGCTGCGGGCAGTCTTTGAGCCTCACTGTAAAGTTCTAAAGGGACTGTGGCTGGTGTTGAAAGGACACTTCTCTCCACACTTAGAAAGAAAACAATCACAGTGCCTTTTGGTTTCAATCGAACAGCCCCCAAGATATTCAGAGAGTGAAGCAGCTTGGAAAATGCTCCTAAAATCCCTGCTGCATACAGAGGATAACATTTCAGAAGAGAATAAAAAATGATGCAAACCAGAATATACAACATGTTACTAAGAGTGTGGAGACATGTGCATAATATAGAGAAGAAAAAGTCGCCAGGGCCACTGCAACTTCCTGGTGAGGTGAGACTTTCATATAGAAAATGAAGATAAATCTTTGGGGGCAACAAAGTTTCTCTGCTCTAAGTAGCAAGGAAAAAAGGCTGAGGGGCACAGGTGTCAGAGTCAAGGTGGAATGCGACTTAAAATGAAACATGTCTAATCTCAAGCGGCTACACTGGTGCCAAGGGGGAGCCAGAGCTCCGAACAGAGTGTCACACCTGCTGAGGGTGCCAGGGAAGCGTTTCATGGGAGTGGACCCCAGGCCAAACGACAGGCGTTGCCACCCAGCCACGTCAAGTCAAAAGACCGAGTGGAAGGTGAGAGGTGAATCTTCGAAGGGATGGGAGTGAAGCAGACAAAGGAGGATGAGGTAGGGAGGCAAAAGGCAGAGACCTTACCCGTTACTGGGCCCTACACGGTGCCTCTGCCTTCCTGCATGTCCACACTGTCCACCCCAGGATCTGGTGGAGGAGCAGCTCAAATCACCATGGATCGTAAAGTGTGTATCCTGGCCACACATAATTGGATCAAGAGGGGCACGTGTACCTAACAGCCAGTTTATGGGGTCCCCAATGACTTATAACATAGCCTAATAGCCCAAGATGGCTTGAGGCAATCAGATTCTGTCTCTGAACTTAGAAATGTCAAGAAATTTATAGGTCACAAGATGTTAAAAAGAGAAACTCAAGGTCTAGATAGGTCCTGAGAAAAACATGAGTATTCGAGAGTTATACTGAGAAGAAATATATGAAGAGATTAAGAGACCAACTAATAAAAAGAAAAGAGAAAAGTGGATGAACACGGAGCTAAGTTATTAATGGCAGAGATGAGATTTATTTATTTATTTGTTTATATTTGTTGTTATATATTTAGTATAGAGTCTATAGGATCTCACTACTCAAATCAGACTCCTAGGGGCTGGGGAGATAGCTCAGTAGAATAAACGCTTGCCTGGCAAGTGCAAGAGCCTGAGTTCAACTCCCACTCAGTTCTGCAATAAATAAATAAATAAATAAATACCCACTGTATATTTTGCCAGGTGTAGTGGTGCACACCTCTAATCCCCAGTACTTGAGAGGCTGAGGCAGGAGGATCAGTGTGAGTTCTAGACCTGCCTGGGCTACAAAAGTGAGCTTAAGGACAGTCTGAACTGCATAGCAAAACCCTGTCTCAAAAAAAAAAAAAAAATCGGACTCCTATACAGGCACATGCCACCCTGCCCAGTCTCATTTGCCATCTCAGCCTGCTCCAGGGGCAAGGCTGGTACAGTATACTGGTAATCAAACACTGGTCCCTGTACCTGCCCAAGCAGGTGCTTTAGTCTGCTGAGCTATCTAGCCAGCCCAAGAGACCAGATTTAAAAAACAAAACAAATAAAAAACCCCTACAGGTTCTGATGCAGAGGGCATTACCTTGGACCTCCAATAAAATTCCTGTATCTACTTCTATCACGGCCCCATCTTTGGAACTTCTTCGAAAATTGACTTCCATTACTGCAACACGTCACCACATACACAACCTCCCAAACTCACATTGCTTCCTTGCAGCTCAAAGACGAATGAGAATGTGTGTGGATTTGAGATTCTGAAAACAAACATGTCTCATGTCAAGTAGCCATGCTGATGCCAGCGGGGAGCCAGCGCTCACGACCAGAAGCCAATGTGAGCCAAGGCGTTTGGCCTCTGTTCATCTCAACACAGTTGTCTACAGTCTCGATATACTAAAGAAGAAACCTTAAAATGATGATAATGATGACAATCCCTGAACAGGAAAGAAGCTAGAAGGACAAAAATGCCACAGATTGAAAGGAGATGCATCCCCTTAGAAGGAAATCAGACTTGCTGAAATGGACGCACAAATATAAAAGAGCCCCGATCACTTGAACATGAAGTAAGATGCTTATAGGGAAGCCAGAAAGAAAGATAACTCTAGGTGATGCTTTTATTGCCAGTCATAAAGAAACAAACATGAACCCCAAGGCTTAGTGGTGAAGTGCCTTCTCTGTATTGAATAAGATATGGTAGAACTTGCTGAAACTGGTCAAAGCCATACTTCTCATTGATACAGACAGTCCACTGGAACTAAACATATATGTGTCTTCAGATACAGTGGGAGTTGTTTTTGTTTGTTTTGTATTGTTTTGTGTTTTTTTGGTGGGGTGGAAGATTTGATGCTACAAATAGTATTTTGATTACTTCTTTTTGTCCAATGGCTTCTGGAAACCTGAGCAGTACCTTAGAGATGATCAATAGTTGCCTTAAAAGATCAAGACGAGGTTCAGAATTCAGTTCTGAACCACTGCTTGAGGAACCAGGACTTATTTCCAGCCAAGAAGGCAGTGCATTTTGCAGAGACATTAGGACTATGGTGCTTAGGGCTTGATTAGCTACTTCATTGGGATTTATAAGCTGATATCAGGAGATAGAGACAGACAGTGTAACACGGCGATAACCTGTGATACCACTTCGAGTGACATTAAGTGGGATGTGCAAAGAGAGCTTCAGTACAGCAGGTGTCCAATTATTCATAGGAGCTAAGATGTGTGTGCTTTGGGTTCCCTACTGCATCTTATGTGCAGAACAAACAGAAGACGTAGCCCAGGGCAATCTCTATGGAGTTGGAGGCAACCATGTCTGCCAATGCAGAAGCGCACACACTGATAAGCTTTAATTGCCTAGAGAGATGTGCACATCAGGTTTAAAGTGTCCTTGAGGTGCATGTGTGTGTGACTCCACAGAAATGACCTCCAAAGGGAATATCAAGGGACAAAGGTGAGACACCTAACGCAAATTGTACCACTAGTGTGGAGACGGAAATCTAGTGGTGAGGAGAGAATTCGCTGGAAGAACCAAACTTAATAATACTAAAAATAATTTAAAATTCTCAGTGTCATAAAAAAAAGAAAGAAAAGAAAAAAGAAATCTAGTGGTGAGGGACAAACCTGCCAAGCAGACATTTCCTGGAAGACTTCTTTTATTAAAGACAAGTTATCTGACAAGTTCTTGAGTAACTTTGCTGCAAGATAGATTTGTTGAAGTACTTTTGATATAAAGAACAAAACCCTGACACAACCTCAATTAAACAGTGAGAAAATGCATCATCCAGCCAGAGGATCTAGTGATAGATCAGGAGTTCAGGGATTGCAAATTCACCAATCGGTGATGTGTCCAGAACAGCAGTTCTTCCCCACTCCTGGCCATTCTTCCATTGCCTCATCTTCAGGTCAGTAGCAGTACAGAGCAGTTCTAGGTACTGAGTCCAGACATGGGAACCTCCAAAGGAAAAGCGCTGCTGGTAGCTCTAAGTAAGGAGCAAGCCCCAGTAGACTTTCCAATTAGATGTCATGGCCAGAGTTTGCTGGGCTCTGAAGCAGTGTGGGCCCAAAAGGTCCATCTCTGGAGATCTAGAGCCCTCTTCCTCTAAGCCACTGTGGGAAACATAGCCCCTCCCTCACTAGCAGTAGCACTGCTGTCTAACCTTCCAAGTATAATTGCTTCCCTGTCAACCCATATTTTCCACAACTCTGGACTCCATCCTCTGAAATCCTCATGAAGTCAAAACACTTCCTAGCTAACTGCAAAAGGTTCAAGCAAGCTTCAGCACCACAGAGCAGGAAACCAAGCTTGAGTCCAACCATTTGCCAGTCTAGCAGCTCCTGACAACCTTTCCAGGTAAGAATTGAGCTGCCAGACCCTGATGGCCTCCTCCTTACCACTGTCCCTCACATTCTGCCGCTGCTGCCAGCATTGCCGTGTGGTGAGAGTGACTGACATGGAGAGTTTTCCTTCTAAAGCCCAGAGGCCCCACCAATTCCCACTCCTGGGTTGGGGCCTCCAAAGTGAGCCTGAGAATGTCACTCTTGGTCTTTTCTTCTCACCGTCTCTAAGCCCAAACCAGGTGTCAGGCCCAAGTTTCCAGATGTTTGTCACTTTAGGAAGCAGGGAGCCAAACCCCTGAGGTGTCCACCCATGCTGTGCTGCCACTGCTCACTCCACCCTACCCCATGTGAGATCAGCTTCTCTTCACACACCTCTACCCAGCCCTGTCCACTGACCTCTCCAGCTTCCACTCAAATCAGTTTCTCTCCTTCATGGCACAGGGCTTCACAGGACTCCCGTCACATTTTTCTCCAGTCCATGAGTTTCCAGGTTCCCCAAATCTTCATAAGATAGTCATATCTTTGACCACTGTCCCTCAAAGATCAAATATGTCCCTCTCTTCAAGATCCAACAGCTCTCCTGGAGCCTGTGCCATCTGCTTGCTACCTTTTGCTGCCCTCTCCTGGCTATTGACATCATTTCAGGTAATCTTCCAGGGCTGAGGTGGGTTCATGGATGTGTTTGATCAATAAATATTTAGGACACTCAGTACTGTGTGATGTTCAGACACTAAGTGGTAAGTACACAATGCAGTATAACCCATGGCGCCTGCCTTCCAAGACAACACAGCCAAGAGGGGAAGGGAGGGAAGGAAGGAAAGAAAGTGTGGAGGATATGAATGGGAAGGAATTCATGTTCGAGCTGAGATTTCTTCATCATTCTGTATATATTCCTTATTCTACTACTTAACATCTTCAATTGAAAAAAACACAAACTTTAGAACTGGACACCCTTTCCCTTCTAAGGGCAGAGCTGGAGATCTCTGGCCTCCCTCTAGTTAATGATTATGCTAATCACCCCTCTCATGCCATCTTCCTCCCTAGCATTTTAAAGCTTATTTTCATTTATGAAATAAATATTTCTGAGCGAGAGCCAAGCATCTTGCTGGGCACCAGAATTACCATGGAGAAATGCTGATTTCCTTCTCTGTCGCTAAGGAGATGTCATTTGTTTAATAGCAGTTATGCTATTACCTGGTGTTATGTTCTGTCTTATACATATTGTCTCAGTTACTCTTCTCTCACTGCTGGGACAAATGTTCAACACTCAAAATGAAGGAAGGAAAGGTTTGCTTAGCTCAGAGTTACTGCAGGTTTCAGTCCATACTCAGCTGGCTCCAAGGCAGAGAGGCACATGGCAGAGAACAGCCTTTCATGGTGTCGGCTAAGAACAGAGAGCAAATGGGAGGAACAATGGCAACAATGGCTACAGAGAGGAAGTCTGTCTCCCTTACGTTACATTCAGGCTATCCACCCCAGGCTGGGTGTAGCGCTCATACCCATAATCCCAGCAGTACTCAAACTCATAATCCCATCAGTATTCAGACCTATAATTCCAGCCTTGGATCATGAATTAATCACAAACTCTAGAAGTCCACCCTATGACTTACATGAGACTTTGGGAGGACAACTAGACACAAACCATAACACATATCAAGAATTTTTCACAGAAAAATGGGACTTGAGATCTTTTTTGTGGGGGGTGGAAAGTATAAAGGCCCAAAGAGCCCAGCTTCTGAGCATGACAGGCATCTTGGCAATGCTGAGGGCATGAGAGAGCTGCAGAGGAAAGAGGGCACTGGGCCAAGGCTGATGGCTCCATGGACATCGGCAGCTCACATGCTCTCTCCTTATCTCCAGCACTTCCGCTTCATTCTAAACTCTTAGACCCATCTCTAGATGCAGATCCTGCCTGACAGCTCTGACAGGGAGCAGGTTCAAAGTCAGGTCAAAGATAAAGCAAGAGCCACAGGCCAGTGTTGTAGGAGCCACTATATGTCCAATCCTTTACAGAGCAAACAACACATAGGACAAGCTCCATAATTGTGGTGGTTGTTGAATAAACACATGAAGTTTGCATAATTATCCAGACAGATAATTATCCAGCATCCACAAAGGATCTGGTTGGGATTGGACTTATTGGGTCAATGGAGGAACCTGTTCCTCTTCACTGCAGCCAGAGGTGGATCCATACTCTAATCTGACCCATTGACCACCAAGTGGGTATAGACTCTGAATTGGGGTGGTAGCAGCAGTTGGCCTTCAGGCCCAAAAGGCCCTCCAGCATCCCTGAGTTAAGATTCAAGACTATCTTTGTTCAACCTGCTGATCCCCCCGGTCCAAGCACCCCATCATGACAGATCAGTGTGAACTGACTGGTCTGTGAAATTTTCCTGGTAGAGAAAGATGAGGAGGAGGTAGGCATCGTGATGCAGGTCTGTAATCCCCGCACTCAAGAGGCTAAGGCAGGAAGATTGCTGTGAGTTTGAAGCCAGCCCAGGCTATGTTGTAAGTTCAAGGTTGGCTTGAACTACACAGCAAAACCCTGTCTCTAAAAAAGAAAAGAAAAGAAAGAAAGAAAAACAGAAGCCAAGATTCCCACCAGCCAGGGACAGAGAGCTGAGGATCGTGCAGTGAAAGCGTTCCCTGAGCTCTGAGAAACAAGCTTCCTCAAGGGCTCTGCCCCAGGCTCATAGATCTGAGCGGGACCTGGAGCTGCTAGTGACCAACTTCTCCTTAAAGATCCCGTAGGGGCTGCAACACATTTTCTTAAACCTACAGCTGGTTTGTAATTTTGGCCTCAGACAGTAATTACAGCTGCCAGGACTCCTTGGAGAGATAATTAGGGAAAGGATTCAGCACATTTTATCTACACACTTAACCATCAATTAAATCATTACCATCTAATCCTATTCCAGAGTCTAGAAATGTTCTGTGAATATATAATTTTGAAGGTACAGGAAGTTTGTTTTCAAATGGTTTTAAGTGAAAAATTGCCCAATTTTCCTACATATGGAGGCCCAATTTCAGGCCTGCATATGTGCTTCACTATGAAGGCGGAGCCCAGAAGTCCCAGTCTTGCAGTCACTGCTTCCCTGGAGGCCTGAGCCACATAAAAGGCCAGCTGGGAGTGGTCAGCAGCCAGGAGCCTGGGTTTGCTTTGATCTCTCGTGGAGTTTGTGATTTTCCAGAAAAGAATCAGTGACAGGACTTAGAGGTCAGTGCTTAGGGACAGATGAGGGTGGCTTGCTTTTGTGCAGAGGTTTCCGGGAAAGCCAACCCCTGCGGGGATTCTGAAGGGACCCTGATCCACCACCCACTAATTCAGAGCTGGGATGGGGGTCTTTTCAAGTGAGGACCACCAAAGGAGAAGGTGGTATTTGAAATTAGGAGCTCAGAAAATGGACCAATCCCTTCAAAGGCTTAATTCCTTCAAAGTTGTATGTGTTTGAATGAACTTCTCAATTTTTCTAAATCTCAGATTATTCAACTCTTTCTTTTGTGTTTGCTTTTGTTTTAAGACTGGGTCTTGCTTTGGATGTGAGGCTGGCCTCAAACTTGCGGCAATCCTCCTGTCTCAGCCTCTCGAGTGCTGGGATTACAGGCATATAGTACCACCTCCAGCTCTATTTAACACTTCAACCTCATAACAATAGATCCTACCTCCCAGAGCTATTGTGAGACTTAAATGAAAAATAAAGAATGTGATGTGTTTAACACAATGCCTGACATTTAATATATGCTAGGTAAACTTTAATAATCATGTAATACTCAGGTATGTACAAGGGCAGGAGTGAGTTAGAGTACGTAAATGTTAGCTTTCAGGAGAACCAGAGGCCTCTGGAAGGCGCAAGGAACCCTGTGCTGGCGCTGCCACGGGGCACAGATGTTTAGTAAGTCAGTACCCGGAGAGTGCCTGTAACAGTGCCTAAGACCTGATATTTGCTCAATGAGTATGAGCTACAATTATTAAAGTAGAACCTAGATTTCATAAGGCTCATGGAGTCCTGGCCAGAAACACTAATCCCCCAGGTTTGGAAACTCCCAGGAGGGTTTACTCTTGGACTAGACCTCTTGTCAGCTGACCTTCAAAGCCAGTGACATCCTAACAGCTTCCTGATCTCCTAATTAAGTATTTGGCCCCAGAACCTCAAGTGTACTGAGCCAGCCACTGAAACAAGGCATGAAAGTGACTCCCTGCAGTCCTAGCTCTGGGGAGGCTGAGACAGGAAGACCTCTGTGAGTCCCAGCTGCATACCGAGACCCCATACCAATAATTAATTAATTTTTTTAAAAAATTTAAATACTCTTTATGGTTCTCAAATATTTTATGCTGGACTTTGAGGTCCTGATGGGCTACAGGGTTCTATGGCCTTCACTTTGAGTCAAGTTAGACAGTAGTGAAGGCAGACAGAGAAGGGAAGGCCCGGCCTCCAGAGGGATCCAGCACCACCTGCCCCTGATGTGACTGACCCCATGACAAGGCCCTGCTGAGGTTTGGCTTCGTCCCTTCGGGAAGCGTTGCAGCACCCGAGGCTCCCACCCCATGTGCAGCCTGCACACACACACTGCGAATGGATCTTATCCTCTCTGCACAGGGCCTCACCTCCCCACGGTGTCCTGCCACAAGGCAGAAGAACAAGGTAAGAGCACACGCCTCCTGCTCTGCAGAAGAAAGCATTGTCCATGAGGGCTCTGGCTTCAATCAGATGGCTGTGCTGTATTTACACTTTTCATGCTGCGATCCTTCCACTTAACCATGCCCAAAGAGGCAGCTGCACCCACTGTGTCTCTGCTATCGTGCCATGCATATTTCCGTGTTTCAGACTTACTGAAATATAGTTTGATAAACTCTAAAATCTTCTCTGTTACAGGGGACAAAGAACACTCTCAAAATAGCTCACCTTTTACAGGCCCTCAGGCTTGGTTCTTTGGCAAGCACAGTTTTCTCTCCAGATTCCCCAGAGAGCTAGATGTCCTCTGGCCGTAATGTCCAGGAATAAGTACCAGGAGTGAGACACCAAAGAGGCCTAGTTTATTGGTGTGGAAGTGGTAGGGCCTGGGCTGAAAAGGAGAGGCAGGAGCATGGGGGCCTTGGTTCTTATGGAGTGGAAGGGTTGGTTAAGGTGTTACTGAGGGCAGCAGGGAGAGGGCAGAGCAAGTGTGAGAAAATAGAGAAGTCAAGGTATTAAGGAGCAAAAGATACAGCCCCATGGCCCCATCCTGCAATGCATAGCATGTGAGCGATGTAAGGAGCTTGAACCATGGTCCCTGCAGTTGCCTAAGCTTGCCTAAGCAGGCACTTTAGACCACTGAGCCATCTTACCAGCTCTTAAATAGCCTTCCTGTGGAAGGGCTATGAAGAGACAGTTGCCTTAGAGAGGGAGGGCCAGGACTTAGTTGTGGTAGGAAGTACAGAGGAGGTTTTAATAAAGAGTAAAGTTATAGGGAAGCTAAGTGAGCTGGAGAATGGCCTGAGAGCAGTGGAGAAGGGAGGGAGTCAGTGGAAAGGGATGCTTGTTCTGAGTAGAGGACCTGCAGGGCATCATGTGAGCAGAGGGGAGGAGAGATGATGGGAAGGCGTCTAAGAAGCAAGGGGTTGAGGTGTGACAAGTGTGGTCTCTAGGAGCAAATTTTGCCTTCCCCAGAGTAAGGTGGATGCGCAGGCCATGCTGGGGTCAGGAGGATAAAGCCACAGTGATTCTCAGACCAGCTGTTCTCCCAGAGTCCTTTGAGAAAGCAACATCTGCTGCTATGTACCATAGTGTCATTCAGCCACCACCCAGTCAGGAGCTCTGGGTCTAATGTGCCCTGCGTTTTCTTCACACCATCTTAAACCCTCACCTGTGTGCCTGTCACCACCACCTCTCCTGTGCCCTTCTCACCTCCCTGTCCCTAGCGTCCCTTCTCACCAGCACTGGCCCTCTTCTTCCTCACAAGACAGCCTGCCTTGCCTGTAACATGATACTACAGACTGATAAACTGTTAGCTTTCCTGCAGGAACACCTGCTCCACCCAGGGCACGGGGCCATGTGCTCTGTGTCATCATCTCACCAAACTCTCACCTATAATCAGGTAAAGGATATTCTCTCCCAAAGGAAACAAACTGAGGTTTAAGTAACTCACCCCATACCATCTAGCCAGTAAGTGATAGAGCTAGCTGACTAAGGTAGGTTGGAGAGTTTCCTCACAGTCTCCTCCACACCCTTGTCTTACACGCCAGTGACTTTGGACATGGCCCCATGACTTGCTTTGACCAATAGAATACGGATGGGGCAACAAAAGGCTGGTTCCAAGGGATAATTTTAAGAAGCGTTGCATTTCTACCCACTCTCTTGAGCTTTAGGTGTCTGTCTTTAAGAATAACACAACTCAGTTAGCAGGGGTTCTTTAAGTGAGGTCCTGGCATGAAAAGACATAAAAGCAGGCTACAGCCAATCCGGCAGAATGGCAAGCAATGCACAACCATGAGCAAGGCATTAGTGCTTAACGTGTAAGCGACTGAGATTTAGGGATGGCGACTGTTGCAAAAGCTAATACAGATTTCAACTAAGAAAGCCTAACCCTCCAGGAGAGAAGCTTAGTGATATTATTACCCTATAATATAGGCACCTGAACTTAAAATCACTGTCTTTCTGAATACCAAACACCTTAGACATAACACAGAACAGGTATTTTCCATCAATCATTGACATTATAGTAAATCCCTATAGAATGTGAAAAAATAAATGCACATTTTTACACAGAAATTTTAGCCATATGTAAAATTGTAGTGGGTCAATCGTATGGCATTTTTTTCTTGTCTCTTATTCCCTTTTATTACCTTTTTTAAAAAATGAACACTTACTTGAGAGAGAGAGTATAGCAATAACTGATATGACGTTAGAAGCATTGTGCATTTAGGAGACCACAATGGTAGGTATTCCAAGCATGATTTTAGTATTACACATTGCTATCCTCAGTGTAGTTGTTCAGTTCACATATCAGCATATGTAATTAGTCAGGGTGAGAATTCTACCAATTAACTGCTGGTTTCAAAAACCTGTTAGAGATTCTTAGGACCATTGTCTTAATCACCTTGTGTGCATAAATGCATGGTTTTGCCTCTGCCATGTTTCCAAACTTTTCTCCTTGTTCTCTCTTCATTGTTTAATCCTTAAGTTCTCACTTTCCATTTAACTGTGTTATACCTTTCCACTGTTCTTTCTCATAAAATTAGTAAATTAAAAAAAAAAAAATTCCTTCTGCTTCGATGCAGTTGTTTTACTTGCACAGTAGCTTTCTACTCCAGGGCTCCCTGAGCGCGGCCACGAACTGACTCAGACAGGATCCTGATGTGGGCTTTTTCCAGCCCTGAGCCAAGGATTTCACCCTTCCTCGTTTTATCACCAAGTTGAATCTCAAACTGATGTCCTACATGTGTTTCCCTTCCTCTTCCCTCTTCCTGGAAAACTCCATGTTTCCTCATCTCAGCCAGCTTCTCAGCCCCACATCTCGGCTGGTGGTAGCTTGGATGAAGACACAACTGGATCATCAGAGATCAGCCAGTGTTGTGTGCAGTCGTTTGAGGGCTCACAGAGCTCTGCAGGTTCTATGAGACTTTTCCCTTCTCTGCTGTTATTATGTAGCTCTCTGAATAATGTGAGGCTGAAACCATCCTTAAGAAATTTTCAAAAAAATTCTTTTGTTTCCATCCCTCTGGCACTAATTTACTATCATTTGTGATCTCATATTCCCAAATGACTTGAGATGCAGTTACTAATTTACTTTCAGCTATTTTGCTTCTGCTGTTTCTCTCCCACCCAATCATCTGCTTCAATATAGCCATAATTTCCAAACCCACAGGCTCTGCAGTGAAAAATATGTAGTAAAATCAAGCAACTGAAAGCCCTTCATTTCTAAAACCCTAAAAGCTAACAAAATACTTTTATTTACTTGAGTAGCATGTCATAGTCTATAGGTTTTTTTTTTTTTTTTCCT
>PVKN010024638.1:0-14387 GCA_004027915.1 Capromys pilorides
ACCTATTCCTGAAAATGCTATAAAACTCAAATCTTGCATAATTAAATTCAGGGAAAAGGTAAAAGATAAATCTTGATAACCTTATTCCATTAAAGAACAGCATATGGAAAACACTGAAATGGAGCTATAGCATTGTGAAAATTTATTTCTCCAATTAGAGTAGAAATATCCAGGGTTTGGAGACAAAGAAAAGTGTGCATGTATGTGTGTATGCATATGTGTATGTGTGCATATGTGTACACATGCATGTATGTGTGTGCATACATGTCTCTATTTGTCCTCAGGCAAGAGGAAGCCTCATCACTTAGTGCTTGAGTCCCTAGAGAGAGAAAAAACACTGACAGAAATCTTCTGTGTCGGAAACCTAGAAAGAATAGAGTCGGAAGCAGTTTAGCAGTGCTAGCAGAACTCTAGTCCTCATCTGTTTACCCCATTTCATTCTCACAAGCCCAGAAAGTGAATCCCATCTTGATGATAACCATGTGAGTAGTACTTTCTTCTTTTTGAGACACAAGAAATTTATTGGAGGTGACTTAGCCTCGTCTTTTTCTATTATTTTCTCTTCCTGTCACATATATAGAAAATTAGGCCTCAGTAACTGACTTTCTACCATAAATTATGTGAACATGAGACTAGATGGCATCCTTTGACTACAGAGAGTAGAGGAAAATTCTGTCAGGCAGTCTGATCTGCAAACTGGAGTTTTCAGGGAGAACTGGTCAACACAGGTGTGCAAGCAAAGATCCAGGAAGTAACAGAAAATGAGAGTGAGAAGGTGGAACATTGCTTGTAAATTTCCCTTGGCCCCTAGGGACCCTGTGCCACTGTCCACATGCTTGAGACGTCTCCTTAGGCACACTTCCTTATATAACATACAAAAGAGCAAGCAGTGTTCCTGTTAAACATGGCTGAGAAGTTTCTTATAAGGGACACTTCAAAGGGCAAAAACTTCACAATGGTAGAAAGAAGAATTCTCATATAAGAAGTGTTTGTTACCGGTCCACTACCACCATTATCACCGAAATCCATTTACATTGAGTCTTCACTGTACACCAGGCAGTATTTTAAGCTCTTGACATGTATTATCTCAATTCTCACAACTATTCAGTTGAATAGACACCATTATTATTCCTCCTTTATAGAAGATGAAACTAAGACATAGGCAGCAAAGTTACTTGTTCAGGGACAGAGGATCCTAACCCAGAGATTTGATGTCTGTACCTGCAGATAACTTAGGTACTTCATTCAAAAGATTTGTGTTGACTCCTTGCTGCACACCAGGTTTGGTAGGGCAGAAGGAGGGGAGCCAAATAGCGACAAAACAAACGTGTAACTCTAATGGCACCAAGGACTCTGCAGGGCAGTTTGAAGCATAATGATATGACTTGTATAGGTGACCTGCTCTCATTTTGTTTTACTTTCACAATATTCCTAGTCTTACTCTATTTAGGGACAGAGAGGAAAACTATTGAGACAGTTGACTGAGGACAAACTTCTCAGACACTCCTTAATTGTGAATCCATTATTGCACTCTGAGGTAAGTCACATTTTAGTTGCCATTAGCAAATTATGTAGGTTGGAAGCCTCTGTGGCAATTACATGCACATTAAAAGTTCCAGAATACTAATTTTACTTTAGCTCAGTTGTGCTTTTTCGTATACAGATTTCCTACTGTTTATGCAACAGAGCTGGCCTCTGCAGTGGCCACTCACTTGGGAAGGCTGGTAAGA
The DNA here is from genome assembly GCA_004027915.1 of Capromys pilorides. Classification (NCBI taxonomy): domain Eukaryota; kingdom Metazoa; phylum Chordata; class Mammalia; order Rodentia; family Capromyidae; genus Capromys; species Capromys pilorides. Next base: position 1,731 of record PVKN010024638.1, read on the forward strand.
GATGACCAGCCAGGGAGTCCACACTTCGGCTAGGACTCATAGCCATGCTTTAGTTTTTCATCTGCTTGTAGAATGTAAAATTTGGCCTTATCGACCGTGTTTGTCTCTGTTCCAAGCACTGGAAATAAAAGGTTGGGGCAGATGTTCTAAGGAACCCTGAGACTATCCACCAGCTTTTGTGGTCAGTAGAGCCACCAGATTCAGAAGCAATGAGTCACTCTGAACTGAGTGCTGCTGTTTCTTAAAATACTGTTTTGGTCTTGTTCTCAGAAAAGTTGGTACGCTCGAGTGGCACGAAGTACGCAAACATTGCAAGGTGGAGAAAGGGGCTCTTGAGCACGGGTGGAATTATGTGAAATGCGCTCTGTGGCCAAATTTCATTTCAACTTTCCTGCTTATTTCTCAGATCGTGCTTGACCCATGAAGAAATGTCATCTAGAAACATCCCACATTGGTGTATCTGGTCTAAAACTTCACTTATACGAAAGAAAAGCTGAGGTTGTGAGAGATTAAGTAATAAGACCAATATTGGCAGTTTGAGGGTAGCAAGGATGTGCTTAGAAATAACTCCAGCCCTCTAAGAGCTACAATCTATCACTCTTTAACTTTATTCCACGATGAATGTTAGACATAACCTCTTAATTTCTCTTGGTGTCATTGCTTCTTCTCCTACTTTTATACCTTGAATGTGGTGACCCTGGTACCTCAAGTGGCATGAATTACCCCATCAGCTACCACTTTCAAGTACCACCAGAGGAAGCATTAGCTACATAACTGCTCTGTTTTCCTCAGGTCACAGAGTTTTGAAGAGTTTTGAGCAGTTTTCAACAAGCATTGCCAGCAACATTAAATAGCTTCATAAATTAGAAGACATTTTATGACACATCAACATATGTGAAAAGACTGTGTATGTGCTAATAAAATTGCAATAATTTCACTGATGGTAGGATGTGAGAAAGATGGGAGCCGACTATTCTAGCAATCGGGTCAGGAGGAATTGCTTCTATTCTGTGTGATGGGGAGACTCAAGTAGAAGAGAGAACATCAAGCATGAAATAGGAAGCAGGGGGAACTTCGTGAATCAGTCACAATGGGAAAGCCAGCAGGGGTAAGCCTTAAAACTTGTATTGTCCAGTATGATAGTCACTTTGCTACATGAGGCTGTTCAAATCTAAATTATTGGAGCGAAGTAGGGGGGGGGAACAGGAAGATAGCTCCACAGCATAAGTGCCTGCCAGGCAAGTGCAAGGTCCTGAGTTCGATCCACATTCAGCCAGCAGCTGCTGCACAGATGTGCAAGACTTGCAGCATTGTGGGAAGTTCTTCTGGACAGCAATAGAAGCAGCAGCATAGAAGGAAGGGTGGACAGATGGGAGGGAGGCACAAGGTAATGGCTAGGAACGAGATGTCTGTGTCTTCCCAAATCATACGCCAAGATTCTAACCCTTTAGGTGATGATACTGGAGGGAGATTGGATGGTGACTGAGGTGGGGGGGAGCCTTGATGAATGTGATTGGCATTCTTACAGAAGTGCCCCTGAGAGCTCTCTCCGCTTTTCCCCCGAGCTGCTGCAGGGAGAAGATGGTCTGTGAACCAGGAAGTAATGTTTAGCAGATTCTGAATCTACTTGGTACCTTGATCTTGAACTCTCCAACCTCAAGAACTGGGAGAAATAAATATTCATGGTTGAATCCACCTGGTGCATAGTATTTTTGTTGTGGTGACTCAAACAGAATTGGACAGAAAAATGTTTACCAAGAAACTGATGGAGTGAACAAAGGGAAAAGGAGATGGGGATGCGGAAGGTCCCAGGGAAAGGCCTTGTGATCGTCACACTGTGCATGGGGTAAATCGCACGGGACCCTGAGAGCGAGGTGGGGGCAGGGTGCTCATGGGCACTCTGTGATTTCTGCTGCTTTGTAGCCCTAAAACATGGCTTAAAAACCAAAGTTGATTCATTACAAGTGAAAAAGAACTGTTGTCCCCCAAATATTTCTAGACACTCTAAGCATTTTCACTTTCACACAGCGACACGATGTGATTCAGTTGATAATTTAACTATATGTGTTTACACAAATATATCACTTATTAGAAAAAAAAAAAAACAGTATGCCTTTTTCTAGTTGTCCACAACACAGCACCAGGCCCTCATCTCGGGGAGCAGAGTGGATGCTGGGTTTCCATCCCCACTTGTCTCCTTCCTCAAAAGTCTTTGTGCAGTGCACAGACTTGGCAACTGTACACAGTGGTTCTGCAGGGACCTGATCCACTACCACTGCAGGTCTCCACATAAGAGCTGCTCTGGTTACAGTGAGTGAGGGGAAAGTACAAGCATCTCTGTAAGGTGTCAAGGACTGAGTAGAGGAAGTTTGGCTGAGAACAGGTAAATCACATGAGAAACACTGGGAGTGAGGCACCAAAGTCAGAGCCTTCTAGGCCCTCAGAACTGGCATTAAGTGGAGGCAAAAAGCCATCTAGGGAATAGAGCCAAAACCTGGGAGAAAGGGGACACATCCAAGCAGTGCTCACCTGGAAAGCGTAGCTCAGCAAGGTAGCAGGTCCTCATCTGAGCCAAAGTCAGGAGTTGCTGGCAGGCCTGGTAAGCAGAGTTCTGCTCAGGACAGGCTGCTGCCTGGCCCAAGGGCCAGGCTCTGAGAGAGGATAGGCGGCCAAGTGGTGCAGGCTGGGAAGCTGGCTCTATATATATGGCTCAGCCCAGGGGTTGGAGGGAAAGAAGAGAAGGGGAACGCATCCCAGCAATGCCTGGAATGCATCAGCTGTGCAAAACAAAACTCCTGGGAAAACCACACGTGTCTTGCACTGTGGTTCAAGGAAGTAGTAATGGAATAAACAGCTTTAGCTTCCAGGCCGGGTTTGAGCCCATTCTAGGGTTGGAGTCAGGGACCCACATCTGACGTCAGAGTGAAAGGAATTAAAGGGCCTGCCTAAACTTCTAGGATCAGAGGAATCTTGAAAAGAGCCAATAGGTAACCTGAGTAGCCAGCTTCACTGAATGCCAGAGCAGGGGAGCCGGCTAGGTTTTGGCCACTAAGGGAGACTTTCCAGAGCAGAAGTGAATGTGCGGAAAATTCCATAATTCGTTTTCAATAGCCAGGTGTTTAAACCACCTGCACCAAATCACCACAGACTTCCTGTGGACTTCTCAGGTCCAGTAGGGACCCAGGGCCTCTACACTTCTTGGCATCAGGCCAGGGAACCTGTGTCCTAGCCAGCTTCCTAAGTGCTCCTCCCCTACCTGTACAGTGAAGTCAGAGGATTAGAGGAGGAGGGCAGTGGTTCTCAAGTTTGGGATGGAAGCATCAGAATCACTCCCAGTGTTTGTTCACATGTAGACTATGGGATTCTAACTAGACTGTTCCATTCAGTATTGGGGAATATTTACATTTCTAACAAGTTCCTTGTGATATTGTAGATCTGGGGTCCACATAATGAGATCAACTGAGAATTTCTTTTTTACTTGCAATTTCTTAAAACTCAGAGGTGTAAAATCTCCCTTTTCATTCATCCCGTAAGTGAGCAGGTCTTCACCACCCAGTTGTTCAGATGACTAACACTCCTACCCTGTTTTCACCTTATTAGATACCTCTGGTGTGGTCTTGAACTGAAAATACCAGAAGGGATTCCACATGGCCAGCACTAGTCTTATGTATTTTTCTGGCCCCAAATGTTTATGCTATCATCAACCTTGTCCTTCATATTTGACTGTAATCTGTTCTGTATTGCCTTAGCCTGGGCTCACTGAAAGCAGCCTCTACCTTTTCTTGTCACAAGAGATTGCAGAAAAAAAATTTAAAAAAGAAAAAGAAAAGACAGAGAGAAAAGCCTGAAAATATTCTGAATTTTAGCCAGGGTTATTGTCAGGAGGCTTTCTGGGACAGGATGTCTCCAGCATTAGCTAGCGGAAGCCCAGCTTTTGATAAACATGATTCTGCCTCGTGCAGATCAAAGGGGGCCATTTATTCAAGGAAAAGATGGAAGTATTTGATGAGGCCCTTCTAGAGACTCCCCATAAACAGGATAAACCATCAAGGAAAGCTCAGCCTGCAGCCCTGGCGGCAGTCACTGGGAACAATGGGGCGGGGAGAGCAGAGGGTGGCGGAAAGAGCCTGCGACCCGACCCGAGGAGATTGTTCTGCCAAGAGAATGGCCGTAAACAGGATTAGCTGTAATGAGATTATCAACTCAGGACCTGGACATCAGTACTGCCGAAAGAAAAGATGCAGAAGTAGCTGGTAGGGTGAGAGGATTACAAAGTAGGGGAAAAGGGCATTCCCTTCCTAGCATCTCTCCCCACCCCCCCACCCCCCATCCCACCCAAGGATAAAAAGTGAGTGTCCAGAACCGCAGACATTGCTTGGCTAGAATGGAAGCATGAGGGGCTTTAAGGTGGTGATTCTCAATCAGGTCCTGGTGGGATGTGAAGATATTTTTGGTGGTTACCTCCAGGCAAGAGGGCACTACTAGCATCCAAAGGCACAGAGCAAGGATGCCGCTTGGTGCCCTGTGATACACAGTTCAGCTTCGCCCGATGAAGACATCTCTGGCCCAAATTCAAAGGAAGAAACCCTTTGCCCGTGATATGAGATGATGCTATGACACAAGATCCTGGCAGGACACTGAGGACAAGCTGGGCACTAAGTGAGGCAACAGGTGGAGAGGAAACTGGCAGGTGTTCCTTAGGCTCAATCCAGGGGCTGTTAACAGGTTATCATCCCTTGAAAGTCAAAATTTTTAAACGATTGAGGTGATCATTTAAAAAATAAAGCCTATTTATCTACCCACAAATGGCTATATAGAATTGTTGTGATATTGAAATTTCAGGGGAATACTGGAGTAGTAGCTCTGAGATAGAGCGCTTTCCTAGCATTTGAAAGGCTCTGGGTTTGCTCCATAGCACAGGAAAAAGAAGACGAAAATCATAGGAAGTGGTAGGGAAAAAAGTCTACAGAAGCTTCTTAGGGGGTCAATAGTGCAAAACTGGGAGGCGCACTACTTCTTCTGGAAGAATCTAGACTAGAATCTAGGTTCACCCTCTTTCTCCAGTTGCACTCAAGATCTGCATGGTGGGCTCATTCTAACAGATAAATCTGTGGTGGTGCCTACAGAACTTCACACTGGTTTCTAATAGCCTTCAGTACGAAACTTTGTACTTGAAAGCACACCTCCGAGGAGGCTCTTGCTCCACAACATCCGGTGCTCTCAGTGTCAGCACAGTGAACCACTCCAGGCCACACCCCACCCACCAAACCCTTTCCTCTGCAGGCCTAGAAGGACCTTTCCTGTCCTTCCCTGACACTTCTTTAGAGCTAGCTTCTGTCTCCCCAGCTTTCTGTTCCCTGGGCTAGTTGCCTTTCTCTAGAATAGAACCTAGCTCAATCCTGGTGTAGCCTGGTTTTCAAGTTGTTGAGCAAGTCACTTATGGGCTCATGAGTTCCCAGCACTTTTATGCCTAGCAGAACTTCTGATGCACACCTGACCCATCATTGATATTTGTGAAAAGTCTAAGAGGATTTGTACTCTGTTACGTTTTGTGTCTAGAGGTCCACCTAAAACCTCAACCGTCATGAGAGGGCAGGTTTTTAGAGATGGCTGAATCTAGAGTTTGTAACTGATTCATGGTCTAATGCCAGAATTAGGGGTGTGGCTGCTACCCCCGCTCTAGGGCAGGTAGTCTGCATACCAAATAAGGGACAGCAAGAGGCTTGTACACACTCTCTCTCCCTCACTTTACTACAAACTTCCTAACATGAATTGTTCTCTTCTTGCAAACCATTCTGCCCTGGAGGAGGTGATTATGAACTGAAACGTCCACAAACTGTGAGCTAAATTAACCTTTATTTCTTAAACTTTGGGCATTGGTATTTGGTCTTAGCAATAAGAAAAAATTAACTAGACTAAGCATTATCTTATGTCATTCACTCCACCCTGAATGTCATGAGTATCCTTGTGTTGTAGGAAAGTGCATGGATCCTTCAGATAAGGAATCATGGCCCCTTTGGTGCCCCTTTTGTAACCTGAAGCTTACATAGAACTGTGGCCAGGGGAGATAAGTTGGTCAGTTTCCCTCAAGAAACTTCCAGGAAGAGCATAGTATAGAAACGTTTCACAAGAAGGAAAAAAGAGTGAGACAAAACCAGAAAGCATGCTAGAGACAAGAGTTTTATGTATATATTACAAGGCTTTGGGCAATAACACAAAAGTAGTAAAGTGTCTTCAGGAAACATGACCGAAAGACTATTGACTTCAAGACCTGAGGTTATAATCAGCATTTTCGGCCAAGTGGTCCCCAGTTGGATTTCAGTTTTGGAACCAAGACTGAAGCTATCACTAGCTTGGTTATAGAATCTACAGTGCAGAGCAAAAGCTGCTAAGTTGGAAACCCTCAGTGTGCAGGGAGAACTGTGGCTCTGGAGATGAGAGGGAGGACTCAGACTCACAGCATTGCTCAGAAGTCGCCATCACTATGGAGGGTTTGTGTCAGAGGTGGTCACAGGGAATCTATGGAACTATGATGCAGTTAGAGAATAAAGCATCAAGTGAGAATAGGGCTGAGTAGAATGCTGAACAGTTCTACAATGTACTGTGCGTTTTCATTTATCTCTTCTCAATTAGACTGTAGATTTCTTGGTCCTGGAGACAGCTTTGAAAACTTTTATTTTTTCTCTTGCAGTCCTTTGGAACTAAGAGGTGTTCAGATTTTCATTAATTGTCTTCAAACTTTTGGAAAGTGCTTTCCCTTTGCCTGCATGTCCTTTACTTTTAACTACAGTCAATCCCTGACTTATTAAGTTCTTAATGTTCAAATTATGAACTTTGACAGATACAATTGACCCTGAGCTAGGGATATTCATAGATGCAACCAAATTTCAGAAATAACTCACATGTCTGCCAGATGATGTGACAGTTATGCTGCTGCTGTGTGTTTACTACACAGTATGAGAGTGTACAGTATTTGCACATCTGATTTTTTATGCTTTATACAGTATATTCATGTCAAGGTTGTATAAGATTTACTTTGTTGTGCTTTCAAATGAATCCAATTTAGAAACATTTTCCTGGGATGAAATTCACTCATCAGTTGGGACTTAATGTATTAGGTTCTACTGTCTAAGGACTGGAATATGTCTTGCAAGCTGTCTGTAACTTCTGTTTCTCAGTCCACTGGGCCTGTTCTTGGGTACCTTTTGCAGACTCTGGGAACCTGCCCTGTACTTCACAACTGTCACTCTTGGCCTAAACATCACTGCATTCTTCTGGTTCCTTTTCTGCAACCAGTCTTCCTTAACATTGCTTTCCACCTCCCATGTCAGTCCCGTCTTTCTCTCACCTCCTGAAAGCAGCTGAGGGAGCAAACTGCTCTTTCTCCTTCTCCTCTCTTGTTTTAAGCTTTACTTTGACCATCTCCTTCATGGTCTCATCTGTAGCCTCCCTGGGGGTGAGTCCAGACCCTGACATCTTTCCTGATCCTTTAGGGACTGGTGGGTAGGGCCTGGGAGAAGATGCTGTGCCAGGTCACCATTGGACAAAATGACTAGCAGCACAGGGCCAGAGTTGGAAGCAGACTTCTGTTTGTGAACTGAACAATCACAGAAGTAGGAGAAGGACCAAGAGAAATACACTTTAGAAGGGCGCTAGGGGCTGAATGCTTATTGCCTCTTGACCAACAGGTTGATATGTTAGTATTCATTGTAGGTTAGATCTAGGTGTCCCTCTCCTAAAGCCTTGTGTGTGTGGTCATGCTGGTGGGGCCACCATGGATTCCTCTGCTGTCGAGTTCATAGAGGAATGTGTTGTTAGAAGGCAGCATTTAGTAGGAAAAAGCAGGAGTTGGGCAGCTGAGTATTGGAGGAGGTGGTCACTGGGGTGTGACCTAAATGTGTGTGTCCCACCCCTTCCTCTCATCATGCTGGGAGGAGCTCTCCTCTGTGGTAGGCCCTTCCATCATTCCAGTTCTAAACTTGAGTCTGATGACAATGAACCTACTGAACTTGTGAGCCAAAACAAACCTTTCCTCCCTTGAGTTGTGGGTGTTGGAGATTGGGTCTCAGCAATGGGCATGTGACCAAGACAGGAGTTGGTCCCTTAATGTGATGGTATTTGAGGTGATGTCTTCAGGAGGTTACTGGTGTTAGATGGAGCTATCAGAGAGAAGCCCTTATGAGTAGAATTAGTGCCCTTTGAAGTGTCCTCAGAGAGTCAGCTTCCACTCTGTGTTATGAGAGGACACAGAAAGAAATTGCTGTCCACAAGGCAGGAAGCAGACTCTTAGACAAAACTGTCTGCAACTGCCTTGACCTTGGACTTCCTAGCCTCAGAACTGTGAGGAGTAAAATGTCACCTATGGGAACCAACCAGCCCATGCTGTTTTCCTGGAGCTGCCTGAGCTGCCTGAGACAGGGGTCCCATCCACTAGGACACAGATGTGAAGCGCTGAACCTAGATGGGAAAGGGAGATGCCAAATCTGGGCTGGACTTCTTGGTCCCTTGTTCTGACCCCTCACTTAAGATGTTCCCCAGGGTTCCATTCTTCACAAATATCTCAGTAGTTCTTTTCTCATTTTGCCAGGTGATCTCATACACTGTATTTAGGTTGGGAGTTTCCAAATGTGCATCTCTAGCCTCAACTCTAAGCCTATAAGCGTGCTCAGAGATCCCATGTGACCCTGAAAGTCAGCATGCCCCAAACTGAAGCTGTGCACCTCTCCTCCACCCTGACTCTTTGCTGGATAATAATGCCACCCTCCACCCAGTCTTCCAAGCCAGAAGCCACATAATCATCTTTGCCTCATCCATCTTTTCCATCCGTAAGACAATTTTGCCTCTACTTATTAGTGAATTTGCTTACTTTTCCTTCTGCACTGATAATTTTTGGGTTACTTTTCATCATCTCCTACCTGGATAGTCTAGTAATTACCTAACCAATCCTGTATATCCTATTTCACAACCTCCAGGTCAGCCCTGAATGCCCTTCCGTAATTTTCTTTCTGAAGTGGGAAGCTGAGGACTTCACTCCACAGTTCGATGACCCCTCATCGCCTACTACCAGATACCATTTAATCACAGTGCTTCACACACAGTTCCTTCCTGATGCGACCTCCTCTGCCTAGGCTTGTTTGTAGACTTTTCCCTAGCAGGACCTCATGCTTCAGCTGCAATTAATCACAAGTTCCCAAACAGATCACCATGTTTCATAATTCTAAAGCCTTTGTGCCTAAAATTCTTGGCCTACCTCTTTCCTATTTTCTAAATTCTGGGCTCTGCTGGGGCAGGGACCTTGTATCATTATTTCCCTCTCCTTGGTAGCTAGAATAGTGCTGCTCAAACTGTGTTCTTTAGGCTCTTAGCACTAGGAGTTACTGAAAGTTATTCCTCAAAGGAGAATCTCTGACCAAATGGGAAAAACTGCAGATTCACAGTCCATGGGAGCTAAGAGAAGCCTTCCCTACAATCCTGAGTTAGATAGGGACCCTTAAGCAAATTCTGAGGATGGATGATGGGGGAAATCAGAGGATAGACTGAGCCAAGCCCCAGAGTATTTGAAAGTATTTAAGAACAAATTTCTCTCAATCATTCACAATAGGATAATGTACTGATTGAACTACCCTAGTACCTCCAGGGACAAAAATTTAAAACCTGCCTATGAGTATCAAAACATTTTACAATGCAGAGATCAAATCCCCCAGGATGCTCCATTCTCAGACTCATTCCTGTGGTGAGACTCAACTTTAAACTGGCTTGTTCCACCTTTGAACCACATTCCTCAACTCTCTTGACATGACATTCACTGCCCCCTTGTTGCTGTGATGTCCTCTGTAATGACCTCTGACCCCAGTGCTTTTAGCTGGTTGCATACGCTGGTCTGCAGCATACAGTGTGTACTCAAAGTGTTTATTGAAAGCAGTTAACTCAAGCACACTTGTATACTGACTATTTGCAGTGAAGCTACAGAAATGAAAACTCAAGAAACCAGAGCCTGACCTCAGACCCTTGAAGCCCTGGGGAGCATTTTCTGCAGCTGCTCTGACTGATTCTTCATTGTTCCTACCCAGAAAAAAAGTGAGATAACTATTTCCTATTTACCAACAGATGTTGTTACGTTTTCATCTATAATGTCCCTCAAAGCTGCATGTATTTAGAAGGTAATTGAATTTTTTGGGGAACTATACTTACCAGCGAATCAGCACCCCGAAGAGTTTGTAGCTGGTTAGGAGGTGGGGGCTGGTTAGAGGTGGGTCAGGGGAGGTGACCTGAAGGTGCCATCTGCCTTAGCTGTTCCTGCCTTCCCTCTGCTTCTTGGCTGCCATGGGTTGAACACTTCTCTTCTGCCATCCCCCTGTGTCATCCCATTTCTGCCTCGGAGCCAGTAAAATATGAACTAACTCTGTGAGATGAAATAAACCTCCGCCACATGAAAGTGGCCAAGACCCACGAGCAGGAGAAAAGATCCAGGTGGCATCTCTGACTGGGACATCCAGAGCACTCCTTGGAGAAAGACAGCTGTCCTATTGAGTGTACAGTATATTACCAGTTCTGCACAGAGGCAGCCCCACATGGGCTATGGGCCAGCGCTGGGTTGATGAACAGCCAGGAGGACACTGGCTTCCCACCTCACAGGCTCTGAGACTCTGGGAAAGTTACTCGACTTCCCCGTTGCTTGGCTTTGTCACTTGTAAAATGGAGGCAACAACCCTTGCACCTACTTCCTAGGATTCATGAGGATTCGACGAATCACTATTCCTGTAGAATTTAGAATACTGGGTATGCAGCAATTTACTACAGAAGTGCTTGTGACATTAATAGTTTTCCTTTCTATGTTGGGGCAGGTTCAGGATGAGACAATGGCTAGTAGCAGATAGCATGAATCGTCTGCAGGGACAGCACCTACCATTTCAGAATAGCGATCAGAGTTATAATTTCTATTGGCTGATTCCACTCATAAAACAAGCTATAAATTGCATATTATCTTTTTGTTTTACAGACAACAGTGAGCTCAGAGGTTGACAAGTGCAGTGCTTTACAGTAACTGCACGTTACATGTAGGGTCAGGCTCCACAATCGTGTCTGCCCCATTGTCAAGCCAGCCTCCCTCATCAAGGGACATTTTCATAGGGGAGATGTGGCTTGAAGCAGCCTACTGCATCCCAGTGACTTCCAGGTCAGAGGTGGTTCAGAATCTTCTTAAAGCACACAATATATTATGCTCACACTGTATGTTCAGGGTGCATTAGTACCCTAATTGTCTACGAGACAAGTTAAACTGGTACACATGCTTATTCACATATGATAGGAACTAGTAAATCTCTTTTATCCTTCACCTTCTCCAACTCCACCAGTTTTGTTCCCAAAATTCTCAGGTAATATTTTAAAAGTGATGTATACATAGCATCTTTTAAAAATAATACATACATATGAGGTCTGTCTCTCTCTGTCTCTCAGCCTCTCTCTCTCTCTCACTTTCTCTCTCTCTTACTTTTTCTCTCCCTCCCTCCCTCCGTCTCATGAATTCTGACAAACTCATGCAATCCACTGCCTTCTTTTTGCCCATCCCCATGGAAAATTCCCACATTTGTGTTTCGAACTTGATCGATACCCTTATTTGAGGGGAGGAGGACAATCATCTTGATCATCAAGTATTCAAGCTAGAGGCTCCCCAGATGACCTATTTCCTCCTCTCCGGTTAACAGACAACTCAATGCCAAGAGAAGATTGGCAAGTTTCCTGAAATCTCACTGCAAATCAGTGATAGGGCCAGGATTAGCTGAAGATAGGCAAGGTCAGGCCCATAGTGATTCGCAGTACATGTGTCATAAGCTTGGAACACATTTATAGGTGATTATAGTAATACACACATACTTTTTTCAGCCCACTCAAAATATGAGATTGTGCATGAATTATACCTCTGTCTCAGAGGAACATTTTAGAAATAATACGTGCATTTACATTTCTAAAGAAACATAAATGAGATCATACTTTCATAGTACTATAAGCTTTATTGTTCATATCCTCAATCAACAGATGAGAAAAAAATGTGCCCCCCCGCCCCCCCCCTTACTCTGTCACTCTAGAGAGTACCCTTATTGTCTAGAGAGTGATAGAGTAAGGGGGGGGGTAAGGGAGGGAGAGATAGAGAAGAGGGAGGGAGGAAGGGAGAGAGAGAAAGAGTGATAGAGTGAGGCAGGGAGACAAAGAGTAGGGAGGGAGGGAAAGAGAAAGGGAGAGAAGGTGAGAAAAAAAGAAAAGAATCTCCTGGAGGTCTGTCTGAGCTTCTGTCAGCTCCATTTGGCTGAATTTCTATTTGACATTATTACTGAAGTCTTATTGTTAATAACATGTTCTTTAGATGTCCTGCTTATTCTTAAGATGCTGAAGAAAGTGCACACATACACACATGTGCTGTGCTCTGTGTATGTTTTCCAATGGCTTTTCTGACTTTCAGCTTCCCTGATCTAGAAAGAAAGAGACAGGAAGAGAGAGAGAGAGAGAGAGAGAGAGAGAGAGAGAGAGAGAGAGAGCAGGGGAGGGAGAGAAAGAGAAAGAGAAAGGGAGCAGGGGAGGGGAGGGGAGGGGAAGACAGGAGAGGAAGGAAGAGATGGGAGGGGAGGGGTGGAGAGGGGAGGAGAGGAGAGGAGAGGAGAG
>PVKN010024639.1:0-14387 GCA_004027915.1 Capromys pilorides
CAAAATTAAGAAAGGAAAGTTGTTTTTTGTTTTTGTTTTTTAACTCACAGTTAGTGGAGGTTTCAGTGCAGCCTCAGCTGGCCCAAGGCTGAGCAGCACAGGACAGAAGGTGGCAGTCCATGGCAGCTGAAAACAGCAAAGAGCAAAGGGAAGAGCAACAGCTGCAGCCTATAGCAAGACACTCTCGCTTCCCCTCATTGTAATCAGTCTACTAGCCGCTGGCTCGGAGGAGTGCCCACACACATAATCCGTTTTTATGTCATGAATTAATCACAAAGTCTAAAAGCTAGCCCCAGTGACTGTATGAAGCGTTGGAGGACACCCAGATACAAACCAAAACATTCCACCCCTGGCCCTCCAAAGACTAATACACATACCTTTATGCAAAAGGCATTTTAGTCTATCTCAAGGAGTTACTAAACTCCTAACAGTTTCAGCATTGCTGAACAGTCCAAGTCACAAATGTCCTCCAAGATCTAATACAAACTCTTAGCTGTGAGTCCCTGTACAAAACAAAAGTTGAACACTTCTAACATTTCATGGTATAAGAAAAAAAATTACCATTCCAAAAGATATAAACATGATACAAAGCATTGTACCAAAGCAAGTCCAAAATCCATAAGGACAAACTAAGTCCTGTAATTCCATGTAAAACGTCTGAAGCAATCTGTAGCTCTACTTCCATAGCAATTTTGGTGGTAGCTCCCATGGCTTTTCCCTTAGGCTGGCTTTGCTACCTCCATGCAACTTTCTATAGATGATCCACATTCCTGGATTTTCCAAACTTTAGGTGTTTTCTCTGCAAGTTACTCTCTCCTTCACACACTGCCCTCTCAGGGACACACTGACTGGCCTCCCAGGCCTTCTGAAACCCAGGTGGAAGCCTTCTTATCCTCAGAAGTCTTGCATTCTGTATGTGCCTAAAACCTTCATCATGTGGATGATGCCAAGGTCTCCTGCCAGCTAGAGGAGTAGCCAGAATTTCTTCTGTCTTGGTCATAGGGGTTGAGTGCCTGGATTGCTGAGCACTCTGACCCTGATTCTGAGCATCAAACTCTCTATGCTGCAACCATTCTGTAATCTGATGTGGCTGCTGCTGCTGCTGCTCTAGAACATGATGCTCTGCAGCTTTCTCCTCAAAGCAAAGTCTTTCACTTTTGCAGATTTGAGCCTGCAAAGGTTGAAGACCTCCCACCTCCCATGATGTCCTCAGGCCATCTTTTGTATTCTCTTATTCTTTCTCAGCAATGGAGACCTTTCGTCTCTATCTTTGCAGTCCACAGCTTTATTGGAGTTTCCTTTCTGACCAAACTTACAACATTTTAAATCATCCTGATCGATTCTTTGCTCTTGATTTTCAATGTAAATTTGACTACAAGCCCCTAACAATAGCCATGTCACTACCTCAATATTTGACTGCCCTGAAATTTCTTTTGCAAGATTAATCAGTCTTCCACGCTTAATTTCAGTCCCAGACAAAGTCTCTGGACATGAGCAAAATATAGACACACTATCTACCAAGCCATAGCACAAGTCATGTGTAGTCTAACAACCAATGCAGTCCTTCCCAGGGGAAACCTGCCCAGCCTGGTCTTTAGGCAGGATTTCTATCAGCCTTCTGTTCTTCTGAGCTCTGGCCAAAATCTTGCTTACAGAACAGTCAAAGGTGTTCCAGTGCTTCTCTTTCAGATGATGTCTCCAAACCTTTCCTATCTCTTCCCATAAAACATTCCCAAAAGCCCTTGAACAATGTGGTCAGGTACACTCACAGCAATGACCCCAATTCTCAGTATCAAGTTCTACCTCAGTTACTTTTCTCTCATTCCTGGGACAAAATATCTAATACCCAAAATTAAAGAAGAAAAGGTTTACTTAGCTCACAAATTTATGGAGCTTTCAATCCATACTCAGCTGGCTCCAAGTTAGAGGGGCACATTGTAGAGGGGCACATGTTTATGGCAGAGAAAAACATCAAATAGCAAGAGAAAAAGCAGCAGCTTCAGCCCCTAGCAAGCGTCTCTCCCTTCCCCATGTTGTCTTCAGGCTGTTTGCCCCAGGGCGGGTGCAGCACTCACACCCTTAAACCCAGTGTTGGGTCATGAATTAATCCCATGCTCTAGAAGTGTGCCCCAGTGACCGCATGCACTTTTGGGGGACAACTAGATCCAAACCATAGCAACATCCCTATGGTTGTTCTGGGAGCCTATCAGGCTTGGTCCACCCCCTGACCCCAGCTATTGTTTCTTGTCTCTGTTTTATGAATCCTCTTGACATTTTCCTGTGCAGATCACCAAGAAACCAACAAATCCCTACAATCTAGAGTGACATAAATAATTTATCCTAATATTTAATATATAAAAGAATTATTATCAGCAAAATACTAAGGAAGTCAGCATTGAGCTAAGCAGATGAGGGTGGCCATGAGCGAGCACCAGGCTTCTGTCTGGGAGGCTGCAAAAGCTGCCCTCACTGAGAGGAGGAGGGATGTGCTGCTCTGCTCCACTGTGAGTAGGGTTTTAGTTTTACAAAACTTCATGTTTGAAATAAATCCATAGAAAGGAAAGAACTAAAACTTAAAAAAAAACCTTGCTTCAAATGGTTGATTTTGCATTCTCAATAAGTCATTATACTCATTGTCCTAGTTTAGACAAAAATAAATATGATTATTTATATAAAGAATGAATCATCACAAATTAACCTTTACAAAACAATGTGAGAATAATTATAGTAAAATGAAGACCCCACAGTGTCAACAGAATTTTTTTACCTCCTTATGGAGATGGTTAACAAAATTAATTTTACATGCATACTAAGAGACAATGAAGTGAATACATTACATTACTGTAACAAAGTTATTTTTGTAGTAAGGTACCTGCTAATAGATACCGTAATATGTGCTTTATCAGCGTTAGTCCCCAAGCGACAAGTAATTGCTTTATGTTCTGCTAGTGTGCATGAATACGAAAGACCAAAGTAGTATTTTAGAACAATTGATTTCATTAATTTTAACAAAAAATATTAAGACATAATTCCCCCTCAGTGAAATAAACTTTTAAGAAAGTGAACTGATTTGGAAAGAGACCACAGTAAAGAATTGCTTACTTAAGAGAATCAGTCTTGATTCTTAGTATTAGTATATGTGTAAATCATTGTGATTGACTATCCTTGGATAGATTTATGATAGAAATATTTTAATATAGAAAATTTATTTCCCACAGTGGTCTTTTTTGGGCTAATGAGCATGAGGAGGTAAGTTTTGAATAAAAGGTCATAGAGCAGCAGTTGTAGCATTAAAATATCGCATGCCAATATTTCCTAATGCAAAATAAATGCAGAGCCTTTACATTTTTCTGTATAACTAAGAATTTTAAAGACTGGATTCCATGAATTCTCAGTACACTTTGTTGCATCTCAGTATGCATTGGTTAATGAAAGAGGACTGGGTTTTCTATTTAAATATTTTCCACTGAGGCATAACGCCGGTGTCAGTGCTTCTAGAGTTCATCTCTCAGTTGTGGAAGAATCAGGCAATAGCTTCCATGTCTTCAACAGTTAGCCATTGTTTCTCAAATGAGCTGGAATCTCAGTCCTATTTAAACGGGCATCACTCCAACAACCAGTGATCTTGAACCTTGTGTTCTACACTTATCTGCTGTTTGTACTACTTCATCTAGGATGTATGAATTTATTTTTGCTTCCTTTCAGTCCTTTCTTTACAAATCAGCCAATGATAAAGTCATTCTTGTCATCTTCCTAATTAGACTTTCACTATTTCCCATTCTCCACCCCCCTTCAACATTTCTTCCCCTCTTGATTTGATAACTGTATCAAGCCCATATATTAAGGATGCAAATCAGTGTTTTGAAGTTTCATAAGCAAAATACCTTAATGGATTACAAAGGAAGAGATAAGAAATGTGAGATTGGGACAAAAGAGAATTATTGGACAAAATCATGAACTCTACTTAATCGTCTTTTGGCAATAATTTCTGCTATGTTTATGTCAAAATAGAGATGTCCACTGGCAATGCCATGTACAAATCTGAGGCCAAACAGAGACCATAAAGCAAAGACAAATTGGGGGTCATGAGCACAAACCATGAAAATGTATGGGATGCTCAAGATGACAGAGAGAGAGAGACAGAGAGAGACAGAGAGACAAAGAGAAAATAAGTAAAGAAACGAGGTTACTCCAGATCAAACATTGTCTCCAAAATTTGGAAGTTATCTTATTTACCTACCTCACCACTAGATCACAGTCCTTGAAGCCCAGAAATTAAAGGAAGAAATATCTACTTTGTTGCACAATTTTACAAGTGTTCAGCCCACAGCTGCCTAGTTCAAGGCAAGGTAGTATGGCAGAGGCCATGGCAGAGGCCATGGCAGAGGCCATGGCAGAGAAGAGCTGCTCCTGGACTGGCACAGTGACACCAGAGAAAAACAAAGGAGGAGCAGCAAGGGGAGGCATTGCACCCTCCTCTGACAAGGCTCACTTTCCAAGATCACATCAAGCTATACAGTCACCAGTGGCCTCACCCAGATATGAGTGAACTCCTCCGTCCCAGCCACCGGCCCACAGCCCCAGCTGTAAGCACATGGGGCTTTGGGGAGTACCTAGAAATGCCCTGAAACAAAAGTCAACCAAGAGTTAATAAGAAGGTCAAGCACATAAGGGTATGAGAAGAATTGAAGAACAGTGTGCAGAAGCAAATACTACAAAAAGGTCAACACTGACTGAGCCAGGAATGAGGGCAGTGAAGTGTTGAAAGGCATAACCACCTTTTACTATCATTTTGTGTTTTCTGAAAGAAAATAAAGAGATGCAATTAATTTCACAATTCCAAGCAAATACCTAGAACACCTGCTCTCTCTGGTCCCCTTTGCCTCAGTTTTGGTAGCGTCCAAGGAGCACACCCTGGCCAGCCAGAGGTCAGTTGGTCCCCTACGGCATGAGCATCCTTCTCTGTCCTATCTTGTTGTCTAATTTCATGTTCAGTAAGTGGCTGCATTGTTTTTCTAGGTTTTCAATTTGCTGCTGGAAGCAGTAGATGTGGTGCATCCCTGAATCTAAGTCTCCACTGTTGGAAACACATGTGGCACTCAGCAAATATCTTTAGAAACAATAGGCCATTTTTTTCTGTATTTAGGGTAGAGTCTACAGGGTCTCACTACATAGATCAGACTTCTCTGGTTTCAGCCTCCCAAAGTGCTAGGATTACAAGCATGTACCACCATGCCCAGTCTCAATCACCCTTTCAGCACGCCCTCAGGGAAAGGCTGGCATGGCATGCTGGGGATCGAACCCTGGCCGCTACAGTCTGCCTAGGCAGGTGCTTTAGTCTGCTAAGTTATTAGGTCAGCCCAGTGGGCTACTTTTTAAATATGTGAATTTTTTACTGTGGCTAAAGGTGACTAGAATTTATTGTAAAATTGGACAAAACTTATTTTAAAATTATTGATTGGATTGGAAAATCAATTCAGATTTAAAATAACTAGCTTTCCTCAATTATACTTGATAACAATTTGCAAATTGCTAAGGCCTCCTGACTAAAAGAACATTTACCTAATTTATCTTGATGTAGGATTAAACTTTTCCACAACATTAACTCAATGTAAAATTCTACAACTAATAAATATTTCCTTGGATAAGTCACATATTCAGTCATTATCAACTTGGTTGCAGCAAGATTAGTTGACCGGCTTCCAGCAGTCCGGAGGCAACAGGAATCAGGGTCAATGTGTTTTGAAGCGCAGTGTGTATATTCTGGCTACCGGGAACTTTCCCTCCTGTCCCAGGAAACACTGGCCCTAGCGGTCTGAGATAAAATAAAGAAAGAAAACACAAAAGCCATTTTTCCTCCCTTAGACTGTGGCAAGCAAAGGGCTACCTCAACTTGTAAGAGCCAACAATGACAACCTCTCCCTTCCTGCTGTGGACACCATTGCTAGTGAGTAACACAGCCTGGGTTCAGAGAGAGGATTAGCTAGTGTGAAAGTCCATGCTTGAACTAATGTTCCATAGCCCCCAACTGCTATGATTCTACTCAGACAGCTACTCACTGAGGAAACAGCCCTTCTTTGCTTCCAGTCAACACTCTACTTCAGCACCCTTCTAATTGTGTTTATAAAATAAATTCTTGCAAATGGTCAATGTCCTTGGTTTTTCACACATTCAGACCAAGGGCTCAGACATGCAGGGCGAAAGACTTCAGCACTCACTGCTATATACAGAGTCCAGTGCCGCTCCTCTGTCACTCAGCTTAAAAGGATATCTCATTGTACTTCTTTAGCGCAGGAAATGAGGAAGGATGTGTTATTTGTAGACATTCCTCAGTGAGAGTGAAGAGGGTCAAATAGAAGTAATAATCCAGGTACTCTGGAGAGGTAGGAGACAATGGATTTTTCCTGGTATGAATAAAGTGCATCGTGCTATTATTCTTATGCTGTCGTTTCCAAGCGTAAATTCAATGACTTTAAAATCTGCTACAATTGAAGAAGTTAGGGCTTTTTCCAGAATGAATTAAACTGCCAGGTGAAAGTGCTGTACTTGCTCTGTGTTCACTCAGGCCACACTGAGCAGCTCCGAAATGGTTATTTCTTTACACATGAAAATGACCTAGAGCCAACTAGAGGAACAGCAAATGTTTTCTCCACACAACTCATCAGCACTAAGCCACTGCAACAGGGCATTGATGTAAACTAATTCTCTCAGCCCAAATCCAGAGAATTGTAGGCAAAGGGTACCAAACAGCCATGTGGTTCTCTCTGTATAGCTACTGTAACACCATGAAATTTTGGGGCTCTGGTGACTTCAAATAAACACCATCCTTGTGAGTTTGGACATTTGCTTAAGTCTGGCTCTGTAATCAAAGAACAAGCTGCCAGCCCTCTATGGCCTAAGTGACTTACTAATACATACCAAGAGAAGTTCCCATGTTACTGTGTTCTCTTGCATTACTTATAAATGAATTACATAACCACTTCTAAGCTCCATGTTGGTCTGTATACTCTGTAGCTGATTCTGAAACTTCCATTTATTTCAAGAATAAAAGAAGTCAGTATATGAAATAACTGAATTTTTTTCAGAGACAGCAGGGAAGAAGTTCCGGACAACTGACATCTTGATTAACCTCAAACCAATAATAACACACTCAAAATGTTCCTGATCAATTTAAAGCCAGAAATTTGAAACACAAGAAGATAAACAAGTCCATAATTTTTAAATTTGGGGAGTTTTATTAAAATTATATCTCTATTCATATAACCTAACAAATATTTCTTGACTGAATTCCCTACCAAAATGACGCTGCCTAAGAAACTGCCGGAAGGGACTTCCTCACGTTCCTCAACTTATAGTTGACACAACCAGGAACTTGAATCCAATCTGATCCCACAGATCTTTGCTCTTTCTACTCTACCAGAACCCTAGAAACCCAGGCGCTCTCGGTTCCACTGAGTTCGTGTTTGGGGATGTGAAGAAAGAATCGCAGTTGGAGGAGGCCCTCCCTGTGAACGCAGGCCACTCACTGAGCAGCTCTGTATCTGAAGCTTTTGTGACCAACACGAGCGCAACCAGGACTCCTCTCAGAGTGCAGCAGCGTCCTCCAACTTGTCCTCGTTCACCCACTCCTGCCGTCCATCCCTCAATCTTTAAGTACCGGGCAAAACAATGTTTCTAGAACCTGTTCTTTTTCTCTTCCACTTACGCTCTACCTTGCTTTAAATACTAACAATTCTGATTACAGTTTGCACACAATGCTCTTTCTTGCCACGTTGCTTTTCACCTTGTTCCTCACCCTTCCGGATCACCTCACTGCAATCACGCTAACCTTTAACACATTCCAAGAACAAATCAAGTCAAGATTTCCATCAAAGCTGCTTCCTCCGTGTGAACTATTTTCCCCAGTTCATGCTTGAACCTTTAAATTGCTCAAGGCTCAGTTTAAAAGGCCTGTTATGTAGCTCAATGGTATTGTGCCTGCCTGGAAAGTGCAAGATGCTGTTTCTGAAGCCCACTTCAAAATATAAATAAAACAAAATGTTACTTCCCCAAAGAGACCCTCCGCAACACTTCGTACTTTGCACAAAAGAGTTTGCCTGTATCCTGGCACATTGGCTACTGGCCAATTGACCACTTCCTCTTTCCTCCATAGAAAGTATCTCTACTGAAAATTATCTTTAGATTGTTTTGCTTTTCACTTATTTTCCCTGTGTTCAATCTCCATTCCTGAGCTAAAATAAATGGTTCATGAACCCAGAAGCTGTGCCTGCCTTCTTCACGAGTCTGTCTCTATTCTTCATCACGCCAATAGCATCTAGCATATGGTAGAAACCCACAAAAAACCTTTCTTAAATGGCAAACAAATGAGATGCTTGGAAAAAATATAAAATTAGAAGATATAATTATATATATAGATCTCAAATTTTGAGTATTTACCTTTTGTTATGTATTTAGTACAGGGCCTAAGGATCTCACTACAGATCAGACTCATAGTGATCTTTCCTGTTTTTCTGCCTCCCAAGCACTGGGATGACAGGCCCACACCACCACACCTAGTCTCAGTTGCCCTCTCAGAGCACCCCGAGGGCAGGACAAGCACTGCACACCAGCGATGGAACTCCCAGCCCCTGTGTCTGCCTAACCGAGCATTTACTTTGATTTGAGGCTAATATTTATTGCTACACTGTCCAAAGAAGAACCATTGTCAAGCAAATTTAAATGGTAAAACACTAGAAGAAAAAAATTCAATTGTTAAAATGTATGCAAATTTGGCCAAATATACTCTCTGTGGAAAACTAGTGTCTTTACATTGAAGTAAATGACCTCTAAGTGATCAGAATGCATAGCTAACAGATTAATTTAAAATCTAATCCAGTGGAATGTCTCTTTTTTTCCTCACCATTCCTCTAATTTAGATAAGATTCCTTGAGAACACCTGCAGTTTAACAGAAATCTCTGTACAATCTCCCTATCTCGCTTATCTCCGTTGCTGCTTTCTCTTCCCAAAACTTCGTGATTATGAATTATTTGCTTCTTCTGGACAAACAATAGCAGTGTACAGAAACAGGGTCTCTGAACAGGGACCAGAGAGAAAAGGCTTTATTAGTTTTTCAGCTGCCTTTGAGTAGTTCAAACTTCATGAAAGAAGTTACTCTGGGAATAGTCTCAAGGGCAAGGGTAGAAAAGAGAAATGACCACATCAATAAAGATATCAATGGACCTTGGAATATGCAACCGAAGACCTAGCAAGAAGGTGGCAGCGTACAGAGAAAGAACCAAATGCACAAAGCCACGTTAAGTTACACTTCCCCATTTCTAGTAGATTGTCAGGGCAGAGGTGGGAGTGGCAGTGATTTACCTTGGGGAAAGCTTTTATTCAGTGTGAACTCATAGCTATGCATTAATACACTCAGATAGATAGATAGATAGATAGATAGATAGATAGATAGATAGATAGATAGACAGACAGACAGATCTGTAGAGAGATGTCTGCACATCCCCTTTGTGGTTTTAAGGTAGCTATGACTAAAGCAACCGCTAGTCAACCAGCTGCCAATCATGGATATAAGGCCCTGTCAAGGACAAATACACTGGCAGACAGAAGCCACACAAAGCCTCCCAAAAGAAATGATGTGTTTAGGATAGTTTGGATAATTGTATTGCTGATTTCTACTATTCTATTCAAAGGAACAGTTAATACTCACCTGTATTCTTCTTTTTGATTTTTGGACCAATTTTGCATGTTTATGTCTGGTAATCTAAACAACTAATTTGAAGACAACAATGTGCAATATAAAAACTACCATTCAGTTCCTATAATCTCATTTAGTGAAATTCTGTATTGTTTCTGGTTTTTTATTCCCTTTACAAAAATAGAAATCCACATTTAAAAAAAAAGTGATGCAAGTAAGGGGACAACAAAATAAAGATACAATCCATAGAATGAAAAAAAAAAATTATCATCCATGCATCAGATGCAGGCTAACATCTAGCACATATAAAGAAGTTTAAAAAACCAAACACCTCAGATTAAAAACCCTGACCCAAAAGTAGGCATCTGAAATGAAAATTCCTTTCTCAGATGAAGAGCTACCGCTGGTGAATTCCGTTGAATGAGTTGATAGGAATTGGAGCCTGGTGAGAAGCGTAGTGTTCTGATAGAGTCTGGGGAAATTTAAGATCACCTACAGTATGAAGAGAAAACCTCTATAAATAGCAGTAACATGTTGGAGTGGCTACCATAAAAACGAAAATTAAAGACAATAAGTGCTGGTCATAATGGAGAACAGGGAGCCTGTGTACACTATTGAGAGTACCGTAAATCACAACTGCCCTGCGGAAAGCAGGACGGGGTTTCCCACAGTCTCATTATCGGGTACATATCCAAAGGAAGTAAAAATTGGTAAATCAGAAACTTCTGCTCTCCCATGTTTACTCCAGGACTGACTTGCGGTAGCCAATGAAATCCATCTAGCAGCCAATCCATGGATGAAAACATAAACACTGGGGTTCCTATGTAGAATGGAATATTGCTCAGGAAGAAAAGAGAAAATCCCATTATTTCCAACATGGATAAAAATGAAGACAATCTGTTAAGTGAAAGAGCCATGCATGGAAAGAAAAGCACCACACTAGACTGGCCAGAGAGCTCAGCAGACTAAAGTGCATACTTAGGCAGGTACCAGGACTGGGGTTCGATCCCCACTGCACTGTGCCAGCCCCATCCCCGGCGTGCGCTGAGCCTGTGAGTGAGACTAGGTATGGTGGCACGTGCTGTAATCCCAGCACTTGGGAGGCAGAAAACAGGAGGATCACTGTGAGTCCAATCTGTGCAGCAAGACCCTGTAGACCCTGTACTAAAAATACAAAGAGAAAGAGAAAAAGGAAAAGAAAAGAGGAGCACCACACATTCTTGCTTACATATGGAAGACAAAATAGTTGAGCTCACAGAAGTGGAGAGAACAGTGCTCCCCGGGTGATGGGGTAACAGAGAGGAAGGAGGTGCTGTTGGCCAGTGAGCACAATGTCCAGTCAGTGGAGGCAGAAATTCTAATGCATTACATTGCATTACAGGGTTACCATTAACAACAATGTGCATTTTATATTTCTAAAATTAAGAGGAAGGACATTGAATGCATTCACAGCAAGCAAATGATAGATTTTGAGGAGATATGTAGGCTTACTCTGAAGTGAATATTGTACAATGTACACATAAATTGTATGAAAAAATTTGTTTCATACAATGTATAAAGCATCACATAATGTTCCACTAAGGTGTATGTTTTCTAATATGTCAACTGAAGAGATAAAGGAAATCAGATGAGTTGACCTGTGATATCAACGACTTGAGGCGGAAGCTCTCCTACATGCAGCCTAATTGCTGAGGAACCTGTGGCGTTTGGAACTTCGATTCTAAAACAAATCCAGTCCTTCTGAGTCCGAGAAGCCCCTCTGCACCACTGCTATCCTTCTCTGGAGTGTGCATTAATTTATTAGATTCCAAGTTCATAGAATTTACTAAGCCAGAATGCACAGGCACAATTTAGCGTCCCTGTCTCTGTACCTGGAAGCACAACTTTCCCTCCAATGCTTTACACATCCCTGGAATCAGAACTGCAGGTTCAGTTACGCGTGCCATTGCCTGCCTTGCTGTTGCAACTCTAATATGACCTTGTGATTACAACCTGGCAAGTATTCATCTTGTGAAGGGAAGCCTTCAATGTTTCATTGTGTTCTCAAATTTCTAATTATTCAATGTGTATGTTTATTATAATCAACATTTCTCAAAAATGTGATTGTCTAAAAGTCCTGCCTTTTAAAAACAACCGAAACATGAAACCTGTTGGCTACACAAGAGAGGGCTTGGGCCACATGTCTGAAGGGCGAATTGAAGGAAGCCAAGAGCCGGCATCTGGCATTTGTCAGTTCATTTGCCAGAGGAGGAGCAGGGCCTATGCAGGAGATGGTAACAGGCCAGCAAAATCTGAATTAGAACCAAAAGTCTGATTTTGGATGGTTTTCAGAAACTCTGCTTGACACTAGGATAATGTCAAGGAAACAGAACAGTAACTACTATCACCTCAGACCAGGAAAATATGATCTAATCGAGATTTAGCAAATACCCACCAGATGTACTATCAGCTCCTCCTTCCATATCAACAGCAGCTTGTACCAAATACATAAAAAAAAAAAAGACCTCCAATTTCCATCTAACCTTAGGTACTTGCTGTTTCTTTCCTTCTTCATTATCCTCATCACTTTCTGATGTACACGTTTAATCACTGCTTTGGCTTTCGTGTTGCTCACTGGTGGTAACAGAGGGAAGCAACATAGCTGGCTGTTGCACACCCAGCATGTAGTGGACACGACGTGAAGGCTGGCAGGTATTTGTGAACACATGAGACAGTGGTGCACAGACAACTGCACTTGCTGTGGCTGATGTCTTCCCAAAGCTCCTGGCTCACAGGTGGGGCTTCTGGGGTGCAGCTGTATCGAGGGTGTGTGTATATGGAGCAAGGGTGTGTGAATCCTAAACTAGACTACAATTTAGCTGGAAGGCTTGCAGCTCGATGGCCAAAGGGCAAGGGCAGCTTGCTGCTGCCGATCCACCGCCCCACGACCTTTCTCCAGCCCTGCCACGTAATGTCTCCTCTGCAGTGGCAGCCTGCCTTGGAACCAGCCAGTTATGGACTGAAGTCCCGAAAAGCTGTAAGCCTAAATAAACATTTCCCCTTTTAGCTTGTGCGTAGTAGGTACTGTGTCCACCAACAAGAACTGCAGGGCAGAGACCACGGGGGCTCTTTCACCTCACAGGAACTTTCCAGGTCATCTTGTTTACTGGGACCAGAATGCCAAAATATAAATAAATGGTGCCAGACTTTAAGAGGCGTGAGTAACGAATAGAAATCCAATGGCGATTGTATGATGGGGAACAGCGCGGCTGTTATTTAAGATTATTTAAGGTGGACTCTTTCATGAGCAATGCTTCTGGAGATGTGGTCGAAGTAACACCATTCTTTTGGAAACGGAATGTTACCAAGAGGAAAAACTACTAATGGAACTGTACTTTAATCTACCATGAGACTATCTTGAGCTATAAAAGTAGCTGAAGTTGGGAGTTAAACTTTTATGTCCCTGTACCAAAATATCCCTCCCTTGTAAAGACCTCGAAGTGGTCAGAGAAGAATGACAGTGGAAAGAGATCGCCTGCATGCACCTGAGGAGTCGACGTCCCATGCCTACGTGAGCCTCAGTGCCAGGCTGTCAACTCCACACCTTGGAACATGACAAGGGTACATTCCTCTGGGAAATGGTCATGAGCCTCTGCCCACAGGAGTGCTAGAAAGAGAGTGTGTGTGTGTAAGTGGTTACACTAGTGACCCCCACACTTACACTCACAAAGCCAAAGAACAGGAAATGAACTGATTTTATTCCCAGCACAACATTAAATGAACTTTATCCCCAAGGAGGAAAGCCTAATTGGTAAAACTTTAGACCAAAACAAGACAAAACTAATTCTTCTAACTTCACATTTATTTCCTTAGAAGCAGGTGCACAGGCTCCCACTGTCCTCAAAGCCAGTGCTCTCCTGAGGCCTCGAAGCCCCTGGCTTCGCCTCAGCCTCGCAGTCAGACCCTGGGCTCTTCCTGGCCTCAGCCTCTGCGAGTCACGGTCAGCGTGTTTCAGACAACATGGCAGCACTGCTTCTGGTCCCGTGAGACCTGGGGTGTGGAGGCAGCGCCTTGGAAAGGCACCAAGGCTGACGTGAAAGGAGAGGGTAGTGGCCCTGCGGCAGGCCCAGGATCCAGGCCCCCCATAGCTTGAAGAAGGTCCCCAACCCCCTGCACAGGGGCCCCAGGAGCAGCCACTCTGGCCCTGCCTTTAGCCTGACCAACGGAGTCCTCCTCAATCAAGGACTCCAAGGCCACGTAAGTTGGGACCACCAAGGGGTCCCACGCATCCATTACCTCTTGGAGTCCTGGAAATGATTCAGGCAGCGTGGCCAGAACATACTTCATTGGCTCTCAAGCCTTTTGCAAAGTCTCGGATTGAATTCAACAAAAGGACGAGCACTCGGGACCCCTGGGGCACCTGGGGTCGCCCAGTCGAGGCAGCTGACCCCCCTGTCCTCTGTCTCCCCACACTCGGGGTGCCCAGCCACAGAGCCTGAACTGAGCCCAGCCTCCCTCCCGGGAGGTCTCAACCAGCAGCCCCTTCGCACCGTCTGGGAGAATCCAGCACCTCCAAAATGGTTCCGTTTTACATTTTTTTAAAGCTAGAATTTGTTCCCTTAGAGAGGGGAGCGACGAAGAAGAGAGGAAAAAAGAACAGTGAGCAGGAACTTCCGTGGATTTTAGCGCAGGGCGCACTGAAAAATGATGCCGCCT
>PVKN010024640.1:0-14381 GCA_004027915.1 Capromys pilorides
TTTGACATTCAGTAACTGAAGCATATAGAATTCCAAATAACATCAACCCAATTAAAACCACAACCAGACATATAATAATCAAGATCCCAGAAATTCAGCATAGAAACAGTATACTAAAAGCCACTAGAGAAAAGAAACAGATCACATTTAAAGGGAAACTCGTTAGAATAACAGAAGATTTCTCTTTACAAACCATGAAGTCTAGAAGAACATGGAGCAAAGTACTTCAAATCTTGCATGAAAACAAATTCCTGCCCAGACTGCTATACCCTGCAAAAATCTCAAGTTCAATGGAAAAGTGAAATACTTCTGGGACAAAGAACAACTAAAGACTTTCATGATGACAAAGCCAACCCTGAATAGTTTACTAAAAGATATTCTAGAGAGGGATCAAAATGACCACAACTTCATGAAGGAGAATGGAAAGAACCCAACAAATAGGGCAAACAATTAAACACAGGAGAAAAAGAGGTATACAAAAGCAGTCTTTCAACTATTCTTGTGTATACAGCAGCAGAATATGTCCATCAGCATACTCTACAGATAGACTTCTCCTGCACCCTATGAGTCATGATTCTGTCTGGTTTTACAGTGTAGATATCTAGGACCTAGCAGTAGCTCAATCCCACAAGTGATACCTGACCACCAGTAAGCATCATGGACACTGCCCACATCCAAGACATACCAGAACTTTGTGTGATATCTTATCCCCAAACTGTTAGAAGTTCTGGTCATATATTTGCCATTCCAATATTTATATGTTTTATTCTTAGTAATTCTTTACTACCATGGAAACTTTTTCTTAGTTGATATCTTTGCATAGATTAACCTATTCACATACTATGCAAGTACTCTGAATTGATTACAGACTCACACACATGATACACAACATTCTGGCCTCTAATTTGGACTCATGATTTGATTTGAATTTTGAAATTTTGTTTTGAAATATTTAATTTAATTTTATTTAATTAGTATTTCATTAATTTTCAGAATATTATTTAATTATATTTTTTGTTTTATTATTCATACTGTATCTCTGACTTGCAATCTAATTATAAGACATGGTATGATATTTTCTCCTATTATTAGAAACTTTAAAAAGAATCTATATGCATACACAAGAGAGTTAGGATAAATATACAGCTACTTTGTCTTAGTTGCTTGAGAATAAAAGTTTGTACTAAGATTGTTTAGACAATATATCAGGTCTGCATCTTGTCCTCTGAATAACTACTATGATGAAAACAATATGCATGGTATTAATTATTGTAATCATCCTGCTAACTTGTTTTAAAACTGTTTTATTGCTTTTATCTTTTTTTCTCATTAAAATGAATTTAAAAAGTGGCAGTGCCCCTCCACTTAGCCTCTGATAAAGCCCCCAACATGAAACAAGAGAAATGAACAAGAGAATCATCAAGCAAATAGCCCAAAGCCTGAAAATAACCAGTCCTCTCGGGAATGGCACGCCCCCATCACAATGCTGTGCAGAAGTTGCCCGTTCAGATGTCTGTTTGGGGCTAGAGAGGTCACAAAGATCAGTGAAACTGAGACAAGCGCAGGCAAGGGAATTTTGCAGGGCCCAGGGACCTTCTCCAAGCAACTGGTGTTGCCAACTCTCTGGTTGGCAGAACCAGAAAGTAGAAAATTTAGACTTTCAGAAGAAAGATTGCAATTTTCAAATCTGATAACTTTTGTTTCAGTTTAACACATTGTAGGGGCAAACAAAATCCACTTCCTGGCCAAAATGTGGCGGAACTTCTGGGAACTCCTAAGCCTACAGGGCCTCCTGCGCAGCAGCAGAGCACTCAGTGATTCTGGGCGTGGATTAGAATCATCCACAGGACACTCTCTGGTGCTCCTGATATTTGAAACCCTGAACTTAAAATTACTTTCAAATGCTTTCATGCATGCAGCTAAACAAGAAATGTCTTTCTTCCTCTCTGTCAAGCGTGAGATAGGGTCAACATTTACATTTTCTGGGTTAGACCAACTACAGACTAATAGGAAAAACAAGAACACTCATG
Organism: Capromys pilorides; assembly: GCA_004027915.1. Taxonomy (NCBI): domain Eukaryota; kingdom Metazoa; phylum Chordata; class Mammalia; order Rodentia; family Capromyidae; genus Capromys; species Capromys pilorides. The sequence continues at coordinate 2,031 of PVKN010024640.1, forward strand.
AGTTCATTATAGGGATTGAAATGTCCTCATTGAAAAACACAAAGCCAAGTAGAAATCTCACAGAAGGTGCTCCACGAATCTCAGGTCTCAGCTCCCACCAAGAGGCCAGGCGAGCTGGGGCACATCTCTATTTTCCTGCACATCTAGTGCTCAGATGCCGAGCTGGGGTCCTGTCATCTCCATAGCGTCTCAGGATGCCACCTTTCTGCAAATCTTTGGCAGCCACCTTCCCCTTCCTGGCAGTGCTTCCTGTGACATTTTGCTCTCCCTGTAATTACTGGGATGGCTTTCTCAACACAGCCAGCCCAGCACTGAGATCCTGCAAACGATTGTCATTAGCAATTTAACCATATTTCAAAGGAAAATATAAAAGATCTCCAGATCTCTCAAAATACTATCTACAGAGCAAGTGATTGGCATTTAAGTTTTGACATAATTATAACATTTAAAGTTAAAATGTGCACTGCTCGATAATCCTTCCTGAATAATTGCAGTGTTTGCGGAGGACCTGGAGCTTGGTAATTGACTTGTCTAGGAGGTTGCTAGAGAGGTACTACCTGCACAGGATGAGTGTGGGGAAGTAAACAATAGGACCTGGAAGAAACAGTCTTGTCTCAGAGAATAGCCTAGTTAACTGTCCTGGGGAGGGACAGAGCAGGAAAGACCAGAACAAAATCCAGCTCCCACTTGATGCCGCTGCTTGTACAAGGGCCAATACAGAGAAAGACACCTCTCATCAGCCCTTGCTGCCTCTCCCCTCCATTGTGCTGCTGTTATACTCCATCACTGTCTTGGCTGCCCAGCCCTGAGGTAAGCTTTATTACAAAACAACACAAAACCTTGGCAGTACAACAGTCAATGAGTGCTACCGCCCACTCACATGTCTAAGGTTCTGATGCGGTCAGTCTGGGTGAGCTCCACCTGTCTCTCTTCCTCCTATGCAGAGTCCTGTCATTGTGATGATGGAGTGTGAGGACAAGCAGAAACACACAAGGCCTCTCAGAGCCTCCCTCAGACTGAAAACATCTGGGCTCCCACCTCACTCTACCTGAGTCACACAGCCAAGCCCAAAGTCCATGTCAAAAGAATATTCTTCCTGTGGAAGGCTGTCAGAAAGAATATCCACTTAGTAATCATTTCATCTATGTACCCTAGAGAACAGGAGCCAAGGAGGGTGAGAACATTCATGTTCCCTCCCCAACACCTTGCCTGGAGTAGCTCTAGCAAAGTTGACTTTCATTTGTTTGTTGAAATGCAGCCCAGAAGCACCCATGGGTAGAAACTCAAGCCAAAGGCTGCTTTGCAGGAGATGTAGTACAGGAAAGTCTACTAGAAATGACTAGCAGGACCACTCCATAACTCATCCCTGAGAAATACACTGGAAGGGAGATCTACAAGCTCTGATCAATAGGCCAGCAGTTAAACAGGTGAATAGCAAGGAGACTTTGAGGCTCCAGAATAAGCAGATGCTCAGTCATGAGACCCAGGCGAACAGATAGGAGCAGGACCACCATAGAGCTAGATCTGTGAGCAGAAATATTCTCCTCGCTCTGTCCATATGGTTCCAGTGGATGGGGCTGGGGTTATTTGGAGAACTGGAAAGAACCTGGTTTCAGCACTGATGGCATCTGGATCCTTCCATCATACCTAAGAGGAACATGTCTTTCCATGTGCTTTCTAAGCTTTGAAGTGCATTTCTTCTGTGAAACGTGACTAAGAACTTTTCTTTACTGTGTGATAGTGAGGTTTGCAATCAGACCATGCATGTCACATATCCAATTTACCTAATTCATGATATCTGCACCAGAATATTTTAACTGCCACTCAGCTTGCCTCCTAGACAGAGTCTTGGCCAGCAGGGGTTCTAGTACCAGAGGCACAGAGCACAGGGCTAAGCAGGCATTTGGCTACCTCTGTCCATAGGCAGAGGTCCTCTTGGGTGGAGCAGGAACTTCACTTCCTTCTAAGAGATGCAGAAGTTGGAAAAAGACATTTTTCTTTCTCTAAACTGCATACAATGATCTGAGATATTTCCAGAAGGAATCTTATTAGTCTGTTCAGGTTACCATAACAAATTACATGGACTATGTGGCTTGGACCAGGATTTATCCCTTGCAGTTCCGGAGGCTCAGAGATCCTTGTGCTGACATGCTCGGGTTCCAGAGAAGACCCGCTCCTGGGCCACCAGCAGCTGGCCTCTGTCTATGTCCTCACATGGCAGAAAAACTGCTAGCTAATCCCCCTATACATTAGGGCACTAACCCCACTCCTCAACCATGAAGGATTCACTACTCAGAGGCCTTCTTTCTTTTATTTTCCAGCATTAGATGGGCCCTCCCTCTTAAAATACCATCAGTATACTAACTTGAGGAAGGCACAAATATTCACATCATACCAAGTCCCTTTACCCCAAATAATAACACTTAGTACATTCAGAGAAATATTCTCCTCTGTTTTCTTATGAGATTGTCAACATCTTCCTAGGAAAGACAAATGTTATGTACTGACTATTTGGATCCCCTACCCCTGTTTCCACTCTCTATCCCCCATCAAAAAAAAAAAAAATCATATGTTGTAGCCATGACCCCGAATATAGCTGTATTTACGTGTTGGAAATTCAGGAAGAAATCATGTTTCAGTGAACTCATACTGATGAGGAACTGAATTTTCATACAATAAAAGGAGGGGGGACTCCTCACCCAGGTGAGGGCAGTGAGTAGGTCAGAAAAGGCACCTTCATGAGCAGTGGAATTCCTGGCAGCTTAACCTTGAACTTCAGCCTCTAGAGCTAACACAAATAGATTCCAGCTGTCCCTAGCATGCCCAGATATAGTATATTGTTTTAGATGCCCAAACTGAGATAGCTGATGATATTGTTCCCTCTCCCATGATGAAAAAAAGTGAGGCTAAATTTCATTAATAACCTACATTCCTGAAATCACAAGTGTAGGAAGGGGCAATGCTTCCACTAGAGATTTTTTCTCTTTCAGGATGAAACTACTCAGCTGCTAAAGACTTCTGAAAGAGTCATTGTCCTCCAAGGCTTCCTGGCACCTTCTTGAGCTATGGCCATGCTCAGATGGCCAGGGCAAAGGAACTTGGATGAGTGATGGAAACTGACTGCTCCTTCAGAAATACCCAAAACTCTTGCATGGCTTGGCAACTCGGCAATAATTTAAAAGAAGTGGCCAGTGCTTGCCATCATGAAGAACAATAGTCATGTGTCCAATTTGCATGAAAAACCATACGAAAATATGGAGAGTGGCACTCATGGGAGTGTGGCAGTGGGAGCAGAAGGACGATAGCAGCCACAGTGTTGGCACGGCTTCCGCAGGGAAAGGGGAGGAAGGTAATGTTCATTCAGCACGCATCATGTATTTAATACCCTGCCAGGATACTTAATATTTCATGCAATTTAATCTGCAGTCGAATCTTTCTCACAGCATTAACTTAAGGACTCAAATAGTGCATCCCAGAAAAACCCAGGGTACAGACTGAACACCAGTACCTCATTCCTGAGATTATTTCTTGAGTTAACCTACAGTGGTTGAGGAAGTGGTCATTGACAAGATGCAGCTACACCAACAACGGACTCTGCTCAGTTACCTCTAGGCGAGGGGAAACAAGGTGTAAAGCCACAGGTCCCTAGCACTAGTCACTCTTCATGCCATCTGAGCTTTGTCTTATGATCATGAGTATTTGAAGAATACAGTAATTTAGAAGTGTTTGGAATCCCTAGCCCCTCCCTTGCGCTGCTGATGTACATGTGGTACCTGATACATATACTCTCTTATAGGCAAATTTAGTGCTGAATTAGTGTACTCCAGGTCACTGCTGTCAGTCAAGCAAGATGGGCAATATATTCACAAATCAGTTATCAAAAAGAGAAATGCACTTATCCAATATTGCACTGTTATACTGAGATCACTCACCCACGTGAAAGAGTCCCTATCAAGTTGGAAAGCCCAAAAGAAGGGAAAATCAGCCTCCACTGAATTACACAGCAACCAAGATGGCCACATTCCCCTTATTTATAAGGATTGGAGTCATTTGGTCAGCTGGCCACTGCCACATGGGACCCTCCCTCAGAGACAGTAGTCTTCTAAGAAGAAAGCCTTAAGAGAGGTGGGTCTTTAGGTCTCTGTATATTACTATGAATGTAGTAGCCATAAAAGAGAGGCCACTACTATGACAAGAAAGAGGAGCTCATCCTGAGTGCTCAGCTGGAACATTGAGAAGGACAGAATGCGGAGAACCCCCTTATTGTCACTTGGCCCTAGCTGTGTTGAACAAGAAGATGACCTATTGTAATGCCTTGCTGTGTGCAAAGGTCCATGTCCTTACTATCCCATGGAGTTGAAGCACTGTCTTCTCTTACTGGTGCCAATGACATCCTAACTCTCAGAGTCGGTAAGTGCAGAAGGTAAGGACGTACCTCAAAACTTCCTTTAAATTCTGACAGGGACACTGACATTGCAAGCTCATCACAGGATGACCTGGAATTGTATGGGACACCATGGATGGAAAGTTATCATGGTCAGCATTGAATTTTTTCAAGTAAGGAGAAGAGACAGAGACTCAGTAACCAGCACAGTAGAAGCACCCAGTTCCACCAGACTTCTGTTGCAAGTATTGGGCAAAGACCCTTTGAACCCAGGGCCATGCAACTATACCAAATTTGAAAACTTCCATGGAAATGTGCAGTTCTGGGAGAGAAACGCTGTCATAATATGAGAACTTTATGTGTGCATGGGTATTGGAAAAGGTAATTCAAACTGTGTGAGCTACAAAAGTCCTACCCAAAGGGAACTTTAGGGCAGCTAGAGTCACAGCCAGGAGATAAATGCCAACTCAACTCAGTGCCAACTCAACTCAATGCCAATTCAACTCAAAGGTCATCTCTGCACAGCACAAAGTATTTTTCATCTCCTTCATTGAGGTCATGACTGTATACCTGACTTGAACCTTGAATAGAATGACACAGTATTTGATCAAACTGAAAGGCCCTTGCTGGCAGTGTGGGTGGCTTTCTAGAGAAACAATAGCCAGGATTGTCAAGAGTAACAGTGAGGCCACAGGGTATTGAGTTGAGCTGGTTATTTCTGACACTTGCACACTTGATTTCCATTCTTTCTTTATTCTAAGATGCATAATCCCTGTCATCTGAATGCAGAGCTGACTGTGGACCACTCTCCCTTTGGAGACTATGCTAATTTGAGACATTCTTATCAACCAGTCAATACCAGTGTGGGTTACAGAGCATGCACATGATCTATGTCTCAGGATAGCTTTGAAAACGAGGACACTCACTCATGTGTCTAAGAGTTTTGCAGGGCAGCAGGCCTGTTGACAGACTGGAGGAAGGATGAGCTGACCTGGAAAGGCCCCTCCACCATCAGACACTGGCTGAGCAAAAGGAGTGAAACTGGAGAGAGGCATTTGAAAAGTTTCATTTCAAATCTACTTCAAGGCAGGGGACTGCACTATAACCACGGGTATTGGCAGTTTTTTTAAATCTTTCATAGCTTGGTTTTTATATGCACATAAACAGACACACAGACAAGGTCAAGGGACTTCTGCAGTCACTCTTCTACCTATCTGTATTACACTTCAGTCAGCCAAGGTAGCTTTCCAGGCCAGCAATCAAATGAAATAACTGAGTATCCATGAATCACATCTGTAACACGCACCACTTACAACTGCCTGCAGATCTCATAAGGGCTGCAGATCTTTCTTTTGAAGACATAGATGCTGACATCTCCACTTAACCAAAGTGGTGTTTTATTCTCAGTGTTTACCTTCCTTGAGAGGCCTTCTACCTCCTTGGGAACCTTGTGAAGCTCTGAGCATTGCATCACCTTAAACAGGAAAGTTAAGGCAGATCTCTGGGCCCAGGTTGTATATCTCAAGTGATAGCCAATCTACTGCTTAGGCCACAGAACTCTGGCTTGGCCCTAAAACTCTTGCTTACGGGCCGGTACATTCATGGCAAAGAGGAGGTGTTAGAATTGCTTGTATACCTACAAAGAGCCAGGCACATTTGATAAATACTTGTAGGCATGTTTCAAGAGCTCATTTCCAAGAGAAGGAAATAACTTACATGAAAGAAATAGCACATAGAGTTCCAGGACAACACATTCAAGGCTTTCTCAGGATTATCTTCTTTAAGTCTTATATAATCCCTAGGCAATAAAGACTTCATTCTTACCCATCCCCATCCACAGGTAAGGAAATTAAGGCCCAGAAAGACAAAGTAATTTGCCCAGAGATAGGCAAAAGGGCTGGGTGCACACATGGAAGTCTGATGCCAAGACCACTGCTTTCCACAGGCCTCTTACACTTCTGCGTAAGCACAGGAGCCCGTTTCTTAGCTGAGCACATCTGATGAACCCAGACACACCATTTCTGCCACATCTCAGACAAAAGATGGTGCAACTGTTTGGACAATTAAGACATGATACCTATTTACCATGTAAATTGTAGCTTCTAAATCTTAAGGAATGGAATGGACTTTAGAAACACTCCAGCCTTTTACGCCCTCATCTGCCATTCAGAAGCTGCCATGCTCATGCTGATGGCCAGCCCCATTTCTCACTCAGAAAGACAATGAGAAGGCAAAGAAAGGGAGCGTGACTCATCTGGACAGGGACTACATCACAGTATCCAGTTGCCACAAGCGGAAATCACAGTTTGTTAACTGAGGCTGGGGCTCAGAAGCACCTGTCAGCTAGTGTAGAATATAGAACCCTAACAATACCATCCTCACGCCCCATTATAGATCCTGATCAGAGCTCCAAGGTGGGCCACAGGCATCTGTACATTTTTGAAAACATACCCAAGGGCCTGGAGGTGTGGCTCAGTGTACAGCACTCACCTTGGGCACCCAAAACCTTCTCCAAAAGGAAAAGAAAAGGTAAAGGCATTGCTATACATTTTCATAAAATTTTGTATTGTTTGACTTTTTCACAATGAAACTGAAATCAAATAACCGTTTCTGAGTTAAAGAAATAAGAATGCGATGTGTGTGCCCGTACTCCCCACACTTACCGAATGCCTCCAACATACAAGCACATCTGAGATCTTCTAGTGCTGCTCCGTGGCCCCTCAAGTGTTGCTGACCCCAAACTCTGGCCTGTTACTTTTATGGAGTCTTTCAATGAAAATCAAAGAAGTCGTATCAACACCAAAAAGGGAGCTGGGAAAAAAAAAAAAAGCAACAGAAAAGACGTGCCGCAAAGCTGAAAGAAAGTCCTAGAAAGGGCACAGGTTTGAAGTCAAAAAGCCCTGGTTTAGATTCTCACTCTGCCATTTATTGCTAGATCAGTATTCTCAGAAAAATAGCTTAATTGCTAGGAGCTTTGTTTTCCCTCTCTGTGCTCTGGAGATAATCATTTCTGTCTCGCCGCACCAGGGCAAGTATTAAATATAATAGCGCATGTAGCATGCCTGTTGCATGCTCAGTGCTGGCAAATGGCAGCTTTAATTGTCTCTCATCTCATCATTACCAGACCAATATTTTATTAGCATCGATGAAACTTCACTTCCTAGGAATGATTGGAAAAGAAAGCAAGAATATTTTAGAGGCCTTCCATTGACTGGGAAGACACAACTTCGAAGGCATTCACGTACGGAAAGCGCTGCTACAGGTCACTGCCAACCTTTCTCCAAGGTTCTCTGGAGCTGTTTCATCTTCTTTTGTGCTGTGAGTTCCACAGGCAAGGAGGCCTGCTTCCTCTGTAGCTGAAGAAGGTCAGACATGAGGGTGGCACTCAGCACCATCATTTCATATCCTCTCTCTCTTTTTAGAGCTGATTTGAGAGAGGAAGCCAACCATGCTCCGGGTAATTTTTATGGAAGAAAAGCAGCATCAAACATTGCAAGGTTCAACTTTCCAAAGAAAGAGGCATTGTGATCTTCTGGCTCCTTGCAGCGGGTGTAAAAGCAGATGGCGCCAAATCGGGACTGCAATGGCTACAGAGAGCGGGAAAGGGAATCCATCACGCAGAGCTGTCTCCGCCACGCAGATTAACAATGGGAATTTGGCTGTTAAAGTCATCTTGTCATATCATGACAAAAGGTGGACATCCAGGGAGCTCCTGTGGGAGACAGATTCAGAAGAAATCACTCTGATGGATGACTGTGGGCTCCAGGCGCACCTGTTGGGAAGCCAGCGCTAAATAGCAGGTGGAAGAAATAATAAGGAAGCAATCACAAGACAAATCACTGGATGAAAAAGGGTGACTTACAAAAAAAAGTAGAGTTTTTCTTAAAATGACATAAAGCAAGTGGTTACAAAACAGAAAGCTTGTCGGGCGTGGTGGCACATCCCTGTAATCCCAGCACTTGGGAGGCAGGAGGGTTAGTGTGAATTTGAGACCAGCCTGGGCTACAAAAGTGAGCTCACAGCCAGCCTGAACTGTATAGCAAGACCCTATCTCAAAAAGACAAAAACAAAACAAAACAAAACATCAGAATGCTTTAGTCAAGCTTTAGTCACTCCTGTTTGCCAGCAAGAGGCCACCAAGAGGACCAGAGACTCTAGCTTATGCCTTTGCCTCCAACTCATCCTTACATTGGAGTGGAATCCTGGATGCCCTGCTCCTCTGAAAGACTTTACTGGAGGATACTGAAACTGTCCCTGACTTCCAAAGTAATTTGTTAGCCATAAAATGACATAGAACAGTGGATCCCACAATGCTATACCAGCTCTGCCCCACTTTATCCTTTTTGGCCTGCACCAAAAAGTCCCTCCAAGCCCTCAAAAGAGAGAGAAGAGCACAGAAGGCCAAGGCCATGTGCTGGCCAGGTAGAGGATCTGTCTCCTTCATCCATGTCCAGAACAGCAGGGGCCCACTCTCCCTGAACAAGTTGTTTCTTGGTCACAAGAACATAGGTCATCCAGAAAGCCTTCTGTGGTCTTCCCTGTGGCATGAGATGGTGATTTTGTTTCATTTTCTCATACTGGCAAAATTCCTCCAGAAAGATGCTCATAGCTTACCATCCTCTTTCCTGTCTTCAGCTAGGGCAGCCTAATCTTTGAAGAACAAAAGAAAAAATATTCTTATCTACCTAAAAATATCCTTTTCAACAAATCTTCAGGAAAGCGGTAAAAACAAGTTTGAACAAATCATTGATTCACCCATTGTAATTAGATGGCTGCAGAAAAAATAATGTGGACATCATTTCCAATGCCCTCCTAAAGCTGGAAGAAGAGCACAAAGTCACCTTCCTGGCACTCAGCCATGGTGTGACAGAGGCACCAGCAGAGCACACTTTCTAGTGGGCATCAGAGTTGCCCTGTGCAGAGTGGCTTTAGGCCAAGGCCCATAGCTCCTGCATCTAGATCTTGGTAAACAGGATAGATGGTTCAGCAAGTATAACTCTGAAGTGTTTACTGTCCATTCTGAAAAATTATTCAAACATATGTCAATGGGGAAAATTTGCCCTCAGAACTAGAACTTTCTTTGTCCACAGGATAAGTCTCAGCAGTACACTCAGTCTGCTTCCACAAAGCCAGGACCCCTTCTCCAGTCAGGGCAAAGGAGAAATGAAAGAGAATTACCTTAGTGCAAAATGCCCTGGGAAGCTTTCAGGATCAAGTCATTTAAGGAAAGCCCTCTCCTGCAGAATGCAGAGATATCCAGAGGACAGCTGAGATAGAAGAGGAAGTCCTGCCCTTGGTCCAGTGTCTGAGTGGCCCTTTGGCTCCAGCAGTAAGTGTAAACATCTCAAGGTCAAGAATGAAGGACAGCATTTCCACCTTTGTACCTCCAGCACCTAGTAAAGAGCCAGACACACAGTAGGTATTAGAAGAAGTAAAATCAATAAACAAATGGATATAGAATCTAAACCTTTGCTTCACTGACATAAAACTGAGGCAATAACTATAGAATGACAAGTTCAGCCAACCTCATATAAGATGGAGTGTTAGCATTAGGAAACAAGATAAGCCTGCTTGTTACTGCATCTCTTGGGCAGCCTCTTTGGATCTATTCCATCCTTCTACCCCAACCCACTTTGTATTTTCCTGGTACTATGGATAAAGCCCAGGACCTTTGTACCACACTGCATATCCTAGCCTTTGTCTTTATTTTAATACAGCATTTGTTAGCTTCCTAAGTTTCCCAGGCTGAATTCAAAATTTGCAGTTCTCCTGCCTTTGCCCCCCAGAATTCTGGAATCACTCTGCTTTTGGCTCTGTGTTCCCTCACGTGACTTACTCACAAGAAGGTTTGCCTTTGCTAGTGAACTGAACGATCCTGAGGGCAGGGAGGGACTGGTGATGCCTAATGGTCCTGAGGGCAGGGACTGGCCTCTGCCACTCATTCCTGGAATGGATACCGAAGGGTGCTGTTGAGTGAGTACTAGAGAGCGCATCCCCAGGAACTCCTACGTGAGCCCAGATCCTGGCAGCCACGCGCAATCAGGAACACTGGGCGATCAGTCATCAGTGCAAATTGACCTTGGCTTCAGCACTGGCAATAGCAGTGAAGGTTAACTGCCTTCATTAGGAAATGTCAGAAGACAGAGAGGAGACAGAGACAGAAACGCTGAGCAGGAAGCATGGGGATGGGAGTGACAATGAAGCCAGCACTGATGAAGAGGGTAGGGGTAGTCACAGGGCCACAGAAGATTCAACAAACTGCACTCTTCAGGGAGGCCACTGGAGCAGGGACCACCCCAACTTCTCAACCTTAATTTTTGTTCCCTGCAACTGTTAAAGAGCTCCGTGCTTCTTGGTAGCTCAGAGAGGAGCCTGTTGAGACGAGAGATCTACTTGGAAGCACTGCACATCTTCCACACAGTTGGCTCATTCACAATGCAACTGTGCCAGAAGTAGAGCCACTCACGCATTCCCAGATTCTGGGTGCCATTTCCACCCAGATCTTGATAACACTTGCCAAGCTCTTGGTGTTACCTTGATTTCCGCAGGAAAAAAAAAAAAAAAAAAAAGATGGAGCAGAATACCAGAGACCTTCATCAAAACAAGCAGTACTTGAATACAGTATTCGTCTTCAGCACGAAGAAGGACTCTCCAAGCCCTTGTTGTCTTTCTCAAAAGAAAGAAACAAAATTCAACCTTTTTAAAGGCATCCGTGTTCCATAAGGTCAAGTAAGGAATCGTGAATATCAGAGTTGGAAACACACAGCACTTACCGTTGCAGCCTTCCCTTCTGCTTCCAGGAGAGACATCACTTATCCACTGCTGCCTTCCCTGCTGCCCACTTAGATGCAAAACTTCAGCCTCCAATCCTGAGTGGGAGGCTTTCAGCAGTCATTCTACTCAAATGATATTCATGATGAAGACTTGCCAGCAGCATGACCGCTGCTCCACGAGCCCACCGTCCTCACCTCACCTCCCGTCGCTCCCCACACACGTGTGTTATTTTATGCCTGCCCCTTCTCTTGGTTATAGCCTCTAATTTCCGCTGGGAGCCACCCACCATCCACATTTCCTGTGTAAGTGGATTGCAGGTAATAGTGTCACAGGTGTCATTGGGTGGTGACACATCAGCCAGGCCCAGCCAGTCACGACATGAATTCTGCTTTGATCTCAAAAGATAATCTCTCATGATTCAGACCAGAGCAACAAGGAAAAGGGAACTTATTTTAAGCTGGGACCTGGGCTTGTGAAACTGTAAAGCCAGAACTTAAGGGGACTAAACTTGCTAGAGGAGATGTATCAGAGAACATCAGAAATGAATAAGAAAGAGCATTGGTATTTTCGTTTGTCTAAACAACACTGGAGTCTCTGTCTTCTTGTGGTTTTGAAGTCAGAGCCTTTTTTGTATTTTTTCAATGATGCACACAATTAAATTCACTTTAATTTGATTTATTTATTTATTTTGTATTTTGTGCAGGGTTTCACTACACAGCTCAGACTAGTAGTGACCCTCCTGTATTCAAGCCTTCTAGTGCTGGGATTACAGTTGTAGTACACCATAGCCCATCTCAGTCTCTTACTTTCATTTATTACCCCTTTTTGTTCTCTTGTAAACCAACCATTTACTAGAGAGAGTATAGCAGTAACTGAAGTTACATTGGAAGCAGCACACATCTAGATGACCAGAATGACAGGCATTCCAAGCATATTTTTACTGTTACACATTGTTATCCTCAGTGTCAAAAACATTTTGGAGGTTCCTAGGGCCATTATCTAATTCATCCTGTGTATATAAGCGCAAGGCTTTGCCCTGCCATGCTTCCTATCTTTTCTGCTTGCAGTCACTTCATTGTTTAATCCTTAAGTCCTTGTTTGCCATTCAGCTGTGTTATGCCTCTCCATTTTTATTTCTTCTTTTGAGATCTTACACTAGGGAGACTATATGATATTTACACATGTAGGTCTGG
>PVKN010024642.1:0-14381 GCA_004027915.1 Capromys pilorides
TTTAAAAAAAAAAAAAAAAAAAGGCAAAAGTTACAGCATAGTGTAGGCAACTTCACAAGACTCTGTTTCTAAATGAATTATTTAAAAAGGAGTTGGGGGCTGCTGATGTTGTTTAAACTGGGCCTGGTGGCACATACTACAATCCCAGCACAATGAGGCTGAGGTAGGAGACTAAGAGTTCAACGCCAGCCAGGTCTACATAAGTGAGATCCCATCTAAAAAAAGAGAAACAACAAAATAAAGCAATAAAATTAATTCTCAGTTTATGACATTTAATCAGAAACTAAAGCCCAGGTCAAAATATTGGTTTTATTTGGATCTGACAAAGATGGCATTTTCAGATATGGCATTGGTTCACTTACAGCCATTTGTGGGGGAGAAAAATAGCTTGACACTAAGATGACTGGCAGAATGCCCAACACAGTCCTGTGTAAGATCAGATTCTGGGCTAGTGAGATAGCTCAGAGATAAGCCCCTGCCTGGCAAGTGCAAAATCTGTCGATGCCTGGTACCAAAAAAAAAAGTTCAGGGCCGGCGAGATGGTTCAGTGGTCTAAAGCGCCTGCTTGGAGAGCTCAGGCAACTGCGGGGACTGCAGTTCGATTCCCGGCACCACATGCTGCGCCAGCGCCACCACCAGGGCAGGCTGAGCCAGCCACAAAATGAATAAATAAAAAAGAAACAAACAAACACAACAAGCAAACAAATAAATAAATAAAATAAAATTAAAAAAAAAAAAAAAAGTTCAGATTCTGAGCAAAGTAACAGGACTCAAATCTACTAGACCCGTAAGTATGATCCTTCTCAGCTGGTGTGGTGATTCTCAGGCAAGGGGTACATCAGGAACAGTGAGCACATAGGAGTGGTTGCACACTGGTAAACATCAAAGGGAAAGAGGGGGGATGGGCTATTCAGATCTCTGGGTAGAATGCTCTTTATAGGAACGATAGTATAGAAATCAGTAGAAAAAAACTTACAAAATAGAATATGTACATTCAAATAAATAATGCTCTCTTTTGGGAACTTCTATAACAACTTTTTTTTTTTTTTTTTTTTTTTTTTGGCGGAACTGGGGATTGAACTTAGGCCCCTGCACTTGCCAGGCAAGCGCTTATTCTACTGAACTATCTCCCCAGGCCTTTTTTTTTCTATCAACTTTTGGATCACTATTTTTTTGGGGAGGCAGTAGTGAGGACTGAACTAAGACTTTGCACTAGCATTTTAGGCAGATGTTTATGCTGCTGAGCTATCTCCCCAGCCCTTATAACAACTTTTTTTTAAGAGAATTTTAAGTGACAGCAAGGTATAATCCCTTGGGAATTGAATGTGATCCAAGGCAAGTTTAATTAATCCCTTGGGTAACAGAATTTCATGCAAATGTAGTATGGCTGGGATGATGATGGTTAGATAAAGACTAAACCCAGGGCCTTGGCACTGAGTCACACCGCCACCCCCCCCACTTTTTTTTCCATTTTGAGACAGAACCTCATAAGTCACCAAAATTGTAGTCTTGAACTTTTGAATTTAAAGTCCTCCTGGTTGAGCCTCCCAGAACACTGAGCTTATACACCCAGCTGGAGATTTTTAGCTTCATATATGACTCCTACCCTAGCTCTGACAACTTTTAAGTATGGTCGAACACTGGAAGCAATATAGGAACAAAAGCCCAAGTCTACTAAGGTGACCATTTTAGACAAAAAGTCTCTTTAGATATGCATTTAGCTCTGAACAACTATGACAAAGACAACATTGTACAATGTATTAATTATTGCAAAAACAATAAAAAAAGCAAAAAAAAAGATATGCACTTAGGCAGATATCTTTAAAGATGAGGGTCATTATTCAAGAGTTGTATTTCAAATGATATAGCTCAACCACTTTATGTAAAACTATCTTTCTACCTACCTTTCTATCTATTTTTGAGGCAGAGTCTCACTATATAGCTAGGTTGGCCTTGAGCCACTATGCCCAGCACAAGTAAAACAATTTAAATAATTTCTTTTGACAGTTTCAAAACAGCTTAGTAGGACTGTTATAATAATTAATACATTGCATATCGTTGTCTTTGTAGTAGTTATTCAGATAAATTTTTGTTTGTTTTTGTGCAGGGTCTCACTACACAGCTCAGATTCAGTGATCCTCTTGATTTCTGCCTCCCTAGTGCTACGATTACAGACATGTGCCACCACGCCTGGATTCTATCACTGGCTCAGAGTGCCACAGGGCAGGGCCAGTTGTGGAATTTGGTGCCAGGGATTGAACCCTGGCCCCTGTGCTTACCTAAGCAAGCGCTTAGTCCACTAAGCTATACTGCCAGCTCTAATAATTTAAATGATGAATAAACTATGGGGCAGGTATGGGTGATTCCAAGTAATTTCAAAAGTCCCTGGGAATTTGTATAACTTCTAAACTCAATCCCAGGTTTTCTTCACCTTTTTTTCAGGAGGGGATACTGGGGATTGAACCCATACCCTTCACTGAGCTCCATTTCCAGCCTTTGCTTTTTATTTTAAGACAGGGTCTCACTAAGTCACTAAGTTGCCCAGGTGGGTTTGAACTTGCAATCCTCCTGCCTTGGCCTCCTAGAGTGCAAGGATTATAAGCATGTACCACCACTTGTGGCTACACCTGCAGAGTTCTACCCACTCCCACAGATTGAATTGCTCTAAGAAAGAGCCTAAATACTAGTGCTTTAAAACGTTCCCTGATTCTAATATGCAGCCAGGATTGAAAACCGTTGCTCTAGAGAATTTTATGACCTACAGGATAACCCAAAACCGAGGAAGGGGCCAACTATAAACTGAGTCCCAGTAAGTATGAGACACGCAAAGCTTTGTCTGAGACCTGGAAAGAACTATTAGAGAATGGACTTTAGTTACCTCTAGAGTCCTGACAGGAGTAAAAGGAATTTCCAAGCCAAGTATAGAATTTTCAGAGCCACAAAAGAACAGATTATATTGGACTCATTACTTTAGACAAGATGTTTACTACCTGATTTACATGATTTTAAACAAATTTTTAAAAATTCATTCATTCATTCATTCATTCATTCATTCATTCATTCATTCATTCGGCACAGCATCTCACTACTCAGCTCATAGTGATCCTATCTCAGCCTCCTTAGTGCTGGGATTACAGGCATGCGCCACCACGCCTGGTTTCCAGGACCAGCATGGCACATGGTACCAGGAATCAAACCTGGGTCCTTGTGCTCGCCAGGCAGGCACTTAGACCACTGACCTATCTCTTCACCCCTTGTATGACTTTTGATCTGGTAGTCATGATAAAAATGTTCACTATAAAAAAAAATGTCCACTAGTAGAAGTGATTATTTAAGAAATGAGTGCCTGGGGCCGGTGAGATGGTTCAGTGGTCTAAAGCGCCTGCTTAGGAAAGCTCAGGCAACCACAGGGACTGTGGTTCGATCCCCGGCACCACATGCTGCGCCAGCCCCACCACCAGGGCAGGCTGAGCCAGCCACAAAATAAATAAAGAAAGAAACAAACAACCACAACAAGCAAACAAATAAATAAATAAATAATTAAAAAAAAAAAAAAAGAAAAAAGAAATGAGTGCCTGAAGAAGTCAATCAGAGGAAGGCAGCTGACTGCTCAGTAAGCTCACGGCCGTGCTCATTAGCCCAGTCTGAACAGCTTTGCTTTACTTGGCACCACTACAATCTAACCTTGAACATAGGCCCCAGGTCAAATATTTACCCCAGCTCCACACAGTATCAGCACTGAGATAACACTCTCGTATCTGTTTTGCTCTTGGATTTGAGTAATAAAGCAAGAAATACCGTTTCCTGACCACTTGGCAGACTTTGTACCAAAGTACAAAGTCTGTACCAAACTTTCTAGATGCATTCATTTAATTTTCATAAATCTCATGCAAGAATTAGTATTATTCATATAATTATTATTTTATAGATGTACAAATTCAGGCTTAGAAAAGTTATATAACACATACTAGTTTATATAACTATCAAGTAACTCAAACCCAAAACCTGAGGTCAAAAATCTGAAGAAATTTATTTGTAACTGACCAACTATTTCTCAATGACATTTCTCTTATGATTCACAAGCAGAAGGGATACTTTCTCAAGCTGGCCATTTATTAGAGGTAAAGGATTCACATCGTAAAAGTACTGCCAGATGGATGTTATACAATTGGCTTTCCCTCCAATACACTCTCTTAGACCTGTCTATCACTAGGAGATAAAATACCAGTCTCATTTCTTTTTAAAAGCCAGCAATGTAATATAATAAAATGAGGGCTGTCTTTGGAAATCCTACCTTCCCCTATGTCCTAACACTGTTGCTGGGCAACATGCTTGGACTTTCTGAAACTCATGTATAAAGTGAAGATAAAAAAATACATATCACTTGGTTGTGGTAAGGATTCAACAAATTATCTCATGCAGAGTGCTAGTATAGAGTAATGCTCGGTAAATGGAATCACATCACCCTCCACCCTGTTCTGTTACATGCTAACCTAGTACGTGTACATACAACCACCAATGGACATAGAAAGCATGTTTACTAGTAATCCCCAGAGGTTCAATTTTCCAACTTACAGGTTACAGGAATGTGGGCAGTCCTGGCCAGGCTGTTTCCTTCTACAGACCTCACCACAGCTATGTGGAATTTCATTTCTGCTCCATTCAGGATTCTTTACCTTGCCTAAAACATATGAGATCAATATCAATGCTACAAATTTAGACCACATTCCTTTTTTTGGAGACATGGTTTTACTATGCAGCTCAGGTTGGCCTTGAACTCACTTTGTAGCCCAGACTGGCCTCAAACTCACAATGATCCACCTGCCTCAGTCTCCTGAGTAATAGAATTACAGGCTTGTACCACTACACGTGACTCAATCATATTCTTAACGTTAATGAAACAGTATAGTATACAGCTAGGTAGCTTGAAACTTAAAAGTGGTTTTCATTAGCTCAACAAATCTCACCTCCCAAAACAAAAATAATGCTATTAATCAAAAATTTCCAGTCAGGCATGGTGGTACATGCTGTAATCCAAGCACTTGGTTGGGTGAGGCAGGAGAATTTCTGTGTGTTCAGTGCCAGCCTAGACCACATAGTGAGTTCAAAGTCAGCCTGAACTACACGGCACAATCCTGTCTCAAAAAAACAGAAAACCAGCTGGGGATACAGCTCAGAGTGGCATGGTGCCTACCTGGCAAGTGTGAGGTCCTGAGTTCAATTTCCAGTAAAAAAACCAAAAACCAAAAACCACACCACACCAAACCAAAAAGCTTCCCTGAGTATGTTAAGTCATAAATTATAGATCACCTGGGAAAGATAGTCATTTTACTTATGAAAATGCCATTTTGACTAATAACCCTTGGATTGTTAAATATCTGGTAAAGATCAGGAAAAAATAAGGGAAGAAGAGTGTAGGGTTAAAGAGGAAGAGGTTTTCTTTAAGATACAAGGGATATAAATCTCACATATAGTAGGAACTCACCTATTCCAAAGCTGTAAAATAGACAAAAAAGACTACAATCTCATACAGATACTCTCCAAATCTTTACTGGTTATCTTTCTTGGATTTAGCAGAAAGGCAGAGAAGAGTAAACCCCAAGATGCAGGGCTCCCCTTGCTCTTGAAGAATCCATCCTCACTGGGGCAGTTTATACATGAAACAATAGCTATCCCAGTCTTATGCCTCTGCTTGTGCTGTATATTATTTCTTTTAGAAATTTTACCCAGATCTACATTTTCTGCCTTGTCCTAACTCCTTACCGTCATTCTCCATGTCCAATGGTCCTCTGAGCATCTGCTTAGGATTTTAGTTAACTCTGACTGACTTATTTACAGCCAAAATTTGTATTTTCTTTCTTGAGCCCCTCTTTCAGCGTCTATCATCAGCACTTTAGGAGTTAAAGACACTCAAAAACGGAAGGAATTGCTGATTCCTCTTTTTCTTGCCATTTTTCTACTTATCCACCATTTTCCCCCCATTTACCTTGCACTGACTCACCTCATCATCCTTCCTATTATTCTGTTGGCTCATACTAGCCAAAATCCCATCTTCCTAACAAGTCTACTCACTCTGCAAATGCTCCTGTCTGCCCGGTGAATACCTCTCACTGGATGGCCTGCCTATTCCTCCAGCTCAGTTATTTCTGACCTCAACCCACTGTCTCTACCAAACATATTTCTCTACTTCTCCTTCCTTCCCTCCCTTACCCTCCCCTCCTCCTCCTCCTTCTCTCCCCCTTCCCCCTTCCTCCCTCCCTGACCCCCCCCCTCCAAACTTAGTTTGCTTGGCCTGCTCTTTTCCTTGGTATCATTTTTCCAAAAGCATGAAACTCTGGAGTCACATCTGAGTCTCTTCCTTTCCCAACAAACAGGAATTGTTATTAAGTCCTAACAAATAGGAACTGCTATTAATATTATTTACTTTAGAAATTTTTTTCTATCCCACTGATTGTAACTTACTCTTCATCTAGATTACCATAAATTTCCAAATTGCTTAGGTTTCCAAGTACTCTCATAGCCAACAACTAATTTCCACTAAAACTGATGCCTCCCAGCGGTTTTCCACAGCCTAAAAGCCAGCCATCTCCTACTTTCCCACCACTATAGAACCTGGGTTCTATAAATTGATGGCTCTTCTCCCAAAAGATTGTAAACATTAGTTTTGAAATTCTGCTCATACTATTCTATAAATAAATCCTTCCTGCCTATAGTTTTCATTATTATTATCATTATTATAATAATATTACTATTATTTAATATATTTAGCACAGAGTCTGCAGAGTCTCACTATACAGACTGGACTTGTAGAGATCCTCCTCCCAAGCAGTGGGATTACAGGTGTGTATCACCACACCCAGTCTCAGTTACTGTCTCGGTGTGCCCTAGGAGTGGGGCAGGCACGGCACGTGGTGCTGAGGATGGAACCCCAATCTCTGTGCCTGCTAAGCAGGTACTTTAATCTGCTGAGCTATTTGGCTGGACTGCCTATAGTTTTCAAGCCCCCATTAAATTCTACTATTCATAAAAGCTTCCCTTCATCATCTAGCTAGAAGTCATAGCTCATTCCAAAGACTTCCCATAGCACTTCATAGTTCTAGTGCAGCATCAGGTTAACTGGGTTTTCACT
Source organism: Capromys pilorides (assembly GCA_004027915.1). Lineage (NCBI taxonomy): Eukaryota > Metazoa > Chordata > Mammalia > Rodentia > Capromyidae > Capromys > Capromys pilorides. The sequence goes on from PVKN010024642.1 coordinate 7,130, forward strand.
CTTAAGCTGTAAAGTCTGAAGAATCAACAAGTGGTCTCTTCCTATTTTTTTAGTTATTATAGCAAATCCTCAATAAAAAAATATATTAAATTAATAATCTCAAAGAACTGTGAAGGGCAAACTCATCAGGTAAATAAGGCTATTATTTGCATTTCTACATTTTATCTCTCTTACATCATTTTGACCTTTGCTGCCCATTCTTATGCTTTCTTAGGGTCCTTATCTAATTGGTGAAGGAAGCATCCAATATGAATTTTAATTCCACTGTGGTACTTTGTAACTAGAAATTCCTTAAAAATTACACAATTAAACCTTGATATTGTCCCACTAATTCACTGCTCACCTTCCCCTGGGCTGTTTGAGATAGGGTCTCACTATGTAACTCAGGCTGGCCTTGAACTCATTTTGTATTTCAGGCCTTGAACTTGCGGAATCTCTTCCTCAGTCTCCCCAGTCTTAGAATTACAGGAGTGTATCACCATGCCCAACTCCAATTTTTAATTTACCTCACACTGCATTTCCAATAGCATAGACAAGACTATTCATTCCTTTAAGTAACAGTGTTTAATATTTATGAAGGCTCAGATTTTGGAAATAAAACACATATGGCCAGTAAATTATGCAAAGAATGGCCAAAATGAAAGAAGGAAAAACAAAGGCAGGCGTCCATTAGAAGAGGGCATATGACAATGAGTTCACTAAAAGATGGGAATACAGGAATGAAGAACTGATAGTTCTTTGGTAAACTCTTGGTAAAAACTGCGATTTAAATGATGGGAAATGAGAAATGTGAGCAAATTGGTTGGAAAAATAAGCAGAGCTTAGAGAAAGAAACAGAAGAGCTGTTGATGTGAAAAAGGGAACAAAGTGTCATGCTGACAGATTAAGAATTCATAAATCAGTCCTAGATGTGGTCAGGAATGGGTTCCTGAAGACATCTAAGCATAGTTTCCCTAAGGAAACAAGGAAAGAAGTGAAAGTGCCATGCTTCAACGAGGGAGACAAACAGTTAAGAAACAAAATCTAAAAAATCAACTAGACAGAGAAAGTCAATCATTAAGTCAGGAAGGAGGACCTGGGAGATAGCACCTCCCTGGCAAGTACAAGGTCTTGAGTTTGATCCCTGGTACCATTTAAAAAAAAAAAATGCAGGAAATAGGCTAGCACTAGGAATAAAAGAAAGCTTCTTCTCTCTAATATATAGGAGAAAATGAGCCATTAAAAAACACGAAGAAATATTCTATAAAGAGGGAGGATGTAAAGATAGGATTTATAATGTTAGCTTACAGAAAATTTCTCTTTATTATAAAAGTGACTTGTTTCTTGGATTGAAATAACTACTATCCTAATTGACATTGCTCAAATCTAGAATACTAAAGCTATTACAGTTGGGGCTCAGGGGAGTTCATGTAAATATGTGCCTCTACTGCCAGTGCAGCTCTGGACCAAAAAGCCCAGCACCATAGCTCAGGAGCATGAGCCTGGTGGCATGATGGGAAGGAAGGTCCATCTCCAGAGTATCTGTCAAGAATACAAAGCTTATGACTGGCTGGGTAACAGATTGATAACAGTCTTATCAACTCATATCCTGGAAGTCTGAGTAGTGAATTCTAAAACAAGCTGAGCAGACCACCTCTCTTGGACTGAGAACTAAAGTAGAATGCATGAAATAAGATACTCTGGTGTATATAAATAAACTTACCACAGAAACAGGTGTAGGTATTAGGAACATGTGCAGAAACATTCTGACAGGCAGGGCACCTCCAACCACTCTGGCCATCTGTCAAAAAAAAAAACAAGTAAGGCAAATAAATTTTCTTTCAAAAGTACAAGTAGCTCAATGGAAGAATATGAACTTAGCACACATGTGGCCCTGGATTCAATCCCCAAGGCCTTCCAAAAAGAAAACACAAGTAACTTTTGAAAATTTAGGGCTGGGGACATGGCAGAGACCTATGTAGTACATGCAAAGTCTGGGGTTCAATCTGTAACACCACAGAAAATTATTTAAAAATTTTAAAAACTAAATTTAAACTTAAGTACGGCATGGTAGCAGTCCCAGCTACTTATGAGGCTAAGATAGGAGGATCAACTGAGCTTATGAGTTTTCAAGACCAGCTTGGGGATGTGAAGGCAATCTGGCTGCAACATGTGTCACTCTACCGATTATACTGGTTGATTCCACTGACCTGGCTGGCTACCTAAGTGTCCCCTTCTGCCCTCACAGCTCCATGTGCATCCTTCCCAAAGCTGTGCATTCAGTTAAAGAGGATGACCTTGCCCAATACAGGAGGATCATTTCCTTAGGCAAAGGTAAATGAATAGCTGCACTCCCCTGCTAGAACCTTCAAACAAGCTATAAGGAACACCTTGGGCTATATGGTGACATCTTATCTCAAAATAAATAAATAAATAAATAATCTACAGAAAATGGCACCATTGAAACAACTATAGTAATTTCAATGTTAAGTATGTCATATATTAATAGTAAATGCTTTGATTAAATACCACATTTGGAAGCACATTTATATGGACTTTCAGATGCAATGATTCAGTAGATACATAGGATAAACTATTTGAATTTGTGCAAAAAAATTAAAATATTATAATTAGAGATCCACAATTCCAGAAGCATATACTATCATATTTAAGAAAAATCCAAAATAAACTATGCAGAAGATACATGAAAGGCAGGCTGGGGAGATAGCTCCGTGGCACAAGTGCTTGCCTGGCAAGTGCAAGGTTGTGCGTTCAAACCTCGGTCCCACACACAAAAAAGAAGATACATGAAAGGCAAAACCAACTCTATTGAGGGTAAATGAAACAGTTGCTTTGTATAAATTTCTAAAACAAAGTATACAACAAATACAAGTTGTTATTTGGATAAAAGCTATCATTTTCAATAATAATGACCAATTTTACAATACCCTAAATATTTTATCATTGCTACGTTCAGCAGTTTTATTTAAGATCAACAGCTTAACTCTGGTCACCTGAAATGTGATTAAGGCATATTCTCCCTGCAGATAAAATATATAAGAAGAATTAGAGTTATTATTTGTTTGGTTTTTTGAGACAGGGTCTCATTATGCAGTTCAGGATGGCCTTGAACTCACTATAGAGCCCAAGCTGGCCTTTAACCTGTGGTACTCCTTCTGCCTCTGCATACCTAGTGCTGAAATCATAGGAATGTGTCACAATGCTTGGCCAAAGAAGAATTAGTATTTTTAAAGCTAGGTTTGGGGCTGAGGAGATAGCTCAGTAGAATAAGTGCTTGCCTGGCAAGCACAAGGACCTGAGTTCAATTCCCAGTTCTGCAAAAAAATAGATAAATAAAAAATAAAAAATAAAGCTAGGTTACAAGTTAAACATATCAAACAGGCAAGGAGAACTACTCAGAAAAGAGAAATAACTGACCTGCTTGAGATGCTGGAGACCGTGCCCATTTCTTGATGCAATTCAGATGAAACACATGATAACAACTCTGACAGCTCCAGACTGGGGCTGTGACTCTAACCAACTCACAACACACCATGCACTCATATTTTTCTGTAGTTAGCTGTTCAATTAGAGAACCTGTTTTTAAAAAAAAAAAAAAAAAAAAAAAAAAACTAAAAGATAAATTCAAACACAGAGAAACACTCCTTACTTTAGTCAACCAAGGAGCAACAAAGTTATTTGGGAGAAAAATCTGAAGAGAGAATGGAAAGGCTTGGGAGTAAAGTTGCTATTCAGATGGTGAGGCCAAGAAAAAGCAGGAATGTGCTAAGACAGAGGACTTAGGAAGGAGATATTTAGTTGGGGAGTCTCATAATTCAACAAATATTCCCAAGAATACACTCAGGAAGATACCAGAATAGCCAAATGCCCCTTTGACACAGCCTGAGCATCCCAGGGCACTGTACTATGAATCTGAAAGTATTTGGGTGTGGGTGAGCCTCATGGAACTGCAGCGATCAGCTGTAAGAAGCCTAACTTTGGACCATTTCCAACCACCTATGGGTAATGAGATGTTGCTGTGAAAATCCCACCCCGCCTACCTTTAAAATTATTGATCATTCACCAAATGAACATATGATTGATACCTATCACAAATCCCATGGTACGGTTACTAGACTGAAGATGTAATCCCTGGTTTGAGGAGTTCACCATTACTGAGAGGGAACAGCACAGCATCATAGGAATCCTCCCAGGTTAAGCTAGGTATAGTGGCACATGCCTCTGGTGCCAGTACTTGGGAGCCTATGGTGTGAGTATCACCTGCATAAATACTTTCCTGGCAAGCAACAACGTCCCGAGTTTGATCCCCAGTACTGCATTTTGTTGAATTAAGGGTTAACGGAGTAAATCAGTGTTATCTAGATTGCTTTGTAACTTCTTTTTCTGAAAGTTGAGGGTTTCACAAGTTTCTGGAATGCCTCCTTCCTTCTATGAAGAAAATCTGAAAAAGACGTACTTTGTGTGGCTAATTAAAAGAAAACCTACCTCCTTTGGTAACAGACAAACACATCATTAAACTGAATTCTGAAAATTAAGAACAAGACCAAGCTCAGTCTTAAAAGCAAGGATGCTCTTCTCTGCAGTTAACATCTGAGTAACAAAATTAAATACATACTTACATACATAACACTTTTATATATGTTATATTATTTTTACATATTACAATTTTTTTGGTGCTGAGGATTGAATCTAGGGTGTTGCACATACTAGGCAAGTGCTCTACCACTGAGACATATTCACAGCCTAATTATATTTTCTACCCATTTCAATGTTGTATGTGGAAGATTCAGGTGGGGCAAGTGAAGTAAAAATTCTTCAGAGAAAAGTCTGAGACTGATTGGATAGAATTATAATTATGGTGATTGTGTTTGTGTGTGTGTGTGTGTGTGTGTGTGCGCGCGCGCGCATTTTAGGGAAGAATCTACAGTGCTCAGGCAGGGTCTCACTACTAGATTGGATTCGAAGTGATCCCGTTTACAGCCTCTCAAGAGCTGAGATTACAAGTGCGTACCACTATACCCAGTCCCAATTGCACTAGCATAGCAGGCCTAGGGCCAAACCCCCAGCTCCTGTGCCTGCTTGCAGGCACTTTAATCTGCTGAGCTATTTAGCTGGCTCTATGGTGAATTCTATAGAAACGCTACTGATCCCTGTAGAACAGAATTGTGTTAGAAGTAAATGTGTTAGAAGTAAATTGTGTTAGAAGCAAATTTTGTTAGAAGTAAATGACATAAAGAGAAATGGGCTGAGGATTTAGCTCTCTTATAGAAAATTTGCCTAGTATGTACAAAGCCTGGTTTTGATTCTTAGCAATGCAAAACAAATATATATATATATTTGTGTGATATATATATATCACACGTTAAGTAATGCAATCTTCTATTGTTTTCATTGTTTTACCCTAAAGACTGTCTTCTAAATTTGTTTCTCTTATTAAATTTATAGCTTATTAATAAATAGTTTTGTAAGTGTTGTTTTATAACCCAGTTGCAGTAAAATATGACCACTCCAATGCATATACAGCAATATGGCGATGTCTGCCAGCTTTGAAAACCCCAATAATTAAAACAACAATCCTCCTGACTCAGCCTCCCGTGAGCTACCATACCCAGCTATTGTCATTCTTTTAAATGTGAAATAGTATTGGGTGCCTACAATATCCCAGGCCACCATAATAAAATCTCTGCCCTTAAGGAGTACACACTTTGTATACAGAATCAAACAATAAGCAACATAAAATAAGTAAACTATGTGGCGTATCTGTCAAACCCTTTCCAAAGGTTCTCTCTCATATCTCACATTATGTCAGCAAATCCTGCTGGCTCTACCTTCACCACACACCCAGAATCCAACTTCTGCTGCTTAATTTTCAGATCACCTGGACTACTAAAACAGCCTCCATACTAAGTCTTCCTACTTTATTCTGACAAGAGCCAGACAGCCTGTTAAAATGCAAATTAGATGAGGCCACACTTCTCAGACCTTGCAAGTAGCTCTTACCTCTAAGCCACAAAAGGTCTCTAGTAGTCCTCACCACTTCCCAGTTCTTGCCAACCTCCTCCCCTAGGTAACCACTCTTGAGACCACACAGGCCATTTCTTGTTCCTCAAAATGGCAGATTCTTGCCCTGCCTGAGTTTTTACACATATTCCCTTTCTCAAGAAAGCTTTTCACTAGAAGGGTCACAGAGCTCCGCCCTTTACCCTCCTCAGGTGTGTACTCAATATGACTTGATAGCCTGCCAGACATTGCATGCCTATCTGTAATCCAAGCACTCTGGGATACAAGGTAGGAGATAAGTTCAAGACCAGCTTGGACAATTCGGCCACTTAGTGAGATCTTGCCTCAAAATTTATTTTTTTATTTTTTATTTTTTTTAGGAAAGGGTCTACAGGGTGTTCAGGGTCTTGCTACTAGATCGGACTTATAGTGATCTGCTTGTTTACAGTCTCCCAAGAGCTGAGATTATAGGTGCATGCCATCATGTCCAGTCTCAACTGCCCTCTCAGAGTGCCCTGGGGGGGCGGGGCTGGCGGGCAGGCCCAGCGATTGAACCTCCAGCCCCTGTAGCTGTTTATAGGCTCTTTAATCCACTGAGTTATCTGGCCGGCCCTTTCAAAATTTAAAACATTTTTAAAAAGGCTGGAGATGCAGCTCAGTGCAAAACACTCCAGTTCAATTTCCAGTCTCACCCCCAACCTCAAGTAACCTTCTCATGAGGCATTCCCTGGGCACTTTTAAAACTTGCAGTCCACTACCTCAGTGTTCCCTACCTTTCTTCCACATGGCATTTTCCTTAATAATATAAAAACTATGTGATACGCTACATATTTTACTTATTTTATCTTGTTGTCTGATTCTATACACAAAGTAAACACTCCTTGGGGGCGCTTGCGAGACAGCTCCGTGGCACAAGTGCCTGCCTGGCAAGTGCAAGGTCATGAGTTCAAATTCTGGTCTCACAAAAAAAAAAAAGTAAACACTCCTTGAGGGCAGAGATTTTATTATGGTGGCCTGGTACATTGTAGGCACCCAATACTATTTCATGTTCAAAAGAATAATAGCCGGGCATGGTGGTGCATGCCTATGATCCCAGCACTTGGGAGGCTGAGGCAGAAGGATCAGTGCAAGTTTGAGACCAGCCTGGGCTACAAAAGTGAGCTCAAGGCCAGCCTGAACTGCATAATGGGACCCTGTCTCAAAAAGACAAAAAAAAAAAAAAAAAAAAAAAAAAAAAAAAAAAAAAAACAAA
>PVKN010024643.1:0-14209 GCA_004027915.1 Capromys pilorides
AGGGAGGAAGGAGGGAGGGAGGGACGGAGGGACGGAGGGAGGGAGGGAGGACCCTGAGGCCCACCCCCCATGACCACGGCAAGCGCCAACCTCTGGGCCTCCACTACCTCCACTTAGACAGTGGTCACCAGTCTCACCTCGCCGTCCCCGTCACTGGAGCCCGACAGCTGAGATAGGCGGCTCAGATCCCACAGGGACCGGCTGGGCCTGGTTGGGGGGCCGCTGGCCGTCCGGGCGCCCTGCACACTGCGGAGGATGTCGCTGAGCGCCGGCCCAGCTGGCGCAGGGGCCTCCTTCGTGTCCTCCTGCTTCAGGCGGCAGGCAGCCAGGCGGTGGGCCAGGGGGCCATTGGGCAGCAGCGGTGACACTGGAGCGACTGGACAGCGGTGGACCACGTGGTGTGGGCTCCGGGCAGGTGACCCTTCTCCAGGGACACTGAGCAGGGGCCCTGGGGCAGGTGCAGGCGGGAGAGGCCAGGAGGCTGCATACAGAGTGCGGAACTCGCGGCTGAAGGCGTCGGTGATCTCTCCTGTCAGCAGGGTCAGCAGGCCTCGGTGCAGACGGGCGTCACTCCACGTGAAGCTGGGGGCACAGGGAGGGTCAGAGCGCCACAGCCCAGCTCCCTGCAGTGCTGGCCAGATGACCCTGTCTCAGCTTCTGGCTCCCAGAATGAGACAACAGAAGTCTCACCCTTGGCCTGAGGATCAACATGGCCTACGATAATTCTAGGACCCTCGGAGCCAGGCTGGACGGGGCATTGCTTTATGTATTTGGTACAGGGTTTTATGTGCAGCTTGGGCTTGCAGTGATCCTCCTGTTCTCAGCCTTCCAGTGCTGGGATTATAGGTGTGCACAACCAAGTCTGGTTGTGGTAGTGGCTCAGGTGCCTGGGGGCGAGGCCAGTGTGGCATGTGGTGCCTGGGATGGAACACTGGTCCCTATGCTTGCTTAAGCAAGTACTTAGTCTGCTGAACTATCTCACTGGTCCAGGTTTGTTTGTTTGTTTGTTTATTTTCTGAGACAGCATCTCACTGTGTAGCCCAGGCTGGCCTTAAACTCACTTTATAATCTAGGTGGGCCTGGAACTCACAGAAATCCTCCCGCCTCAGCCTTCTGAGTGCTGGAATTACAGGTATGCGCCACTACGCCCAGTTTAAGACGTTAATGTATTTGGTGACAAGATCTTGCTTAACTGCCCAAGCTGGGCTCCAATGTACCTCCCAGAGTGCTGGGATCACAGGGGTGGGTCACCATGTTGGGCTCCCACAGGACTGTATTAAGACTGCACTGCTGGGCCAGCAAGACAACTCAGAGGACTGAGCACCTGGTTAGGCAAGCCCAGGGACGGGGTTCCATCCCGGCACTACAGGCGGGCACCAGCCCCATCCCCAAGCGCCTGAGCTGGCTGCCTAGACCAGGTGTGGAGGTGCATGCCTGTAATCCCAGTGCTGGGAGGCTGAAAACAGGAAGATCACTACGAGTCCAAGCTTCAGAGTGAGACCCTGTACCATAGTATTAAAAAACAATAATACCGGGCCTGCCATGCTGGCCCTGCCCCCAGTGTGTGGTGAGATGGCAACTGAGACTCAAAAAGACAAAGCACAAAACAAAAAACAAAGAAGCCCTATTTCAGTAAATGCCCTCCTCACGCCCAGCCTCTCTCCAGGGTTTTGGGCCCGAGCAAGGGATCTCAGCTGTCTCACACTGCTGTCCTGGGCCTCGGAGGACCCATGTGGAGAATGGGGTTGCTATGGGACGAGAGCACTCAAGTCCCAGCCAGGCACTCAACACAGCACACGGGTGGCAGCCCGTGTCCTGCCTGGAGTCCCTGCAGCCTCCTGGGCAGTATGACAGTCCCTGCTGGGCTACTAGTAGGCAGGCTGAGCTGCTGCTCAGGGGGTGACACCACCTCCACCTGTGACCTCACCCCCAGGTGGCTGTGGAACCTGAGGCTTCTGTGAGGTCGCACATTCCGTCCACAGACCTGCTGTACCCCATAAGAGAGACACAGAGCCTCAGAGGCCAAGGACACTCCAGGTGCTGACAGAGAGGCCAGGCCAGGGCCACAGCGGGAGCACAGTCACCACTCATCCAGCACTTCCCCAAGGTCCACGACACCCCAGCCCGGCTTGGGCACTACTTCTGCCTCGGGGCTACCATGGTCCTGGGCTGGCTGCGGCTGCTGCTGCTGCTGCTGCTGCTGCTGGTGACCGCACTGCCACGGGGCGTGGCGGGCATCAAGGACTGTTTCTTCTGTGAGCTGACGGACTCCAGGCACTGCCCCAGCACCCGCATGCACTGCGGGGACGAGGAGGACTGCTTCATAGGCCGCGGGGTGGCCCAGGGCGTGGGGCCCGTCATCAACAAAGGCTGCGTGCGCACCACCAGCTGTGGCCGCGAGGAGCCCGTGAGCTACATGGGCCTCACCTACATCCTCACTACCTCCTGCTGCTCTGGCCACCTGTGCAACCGCGGCCCCAGCCGCCTAGGCTGCTCGAGGGTGACAGCTGCGACCAGCTTGGCACTGGGCCCATTGCTGCTCCGACACCTGCTGTGATCCCGGCCTGGTTCCCCTATACCCCATGTGCTCCTTCCTCACCTGCCCCTTCCCCCAAGTAAATGGGCGGAGGCCCTGGACAACCTCTCGTGACCCATCTTTGTTTGTTTTAGGGCTGCGTACTGGGAGCTGGGAGCTCATAGAAGCAACGTCCATGGATTTGGCTAGATGTAGTTCTTTCTCTTCTTTTGTTCTTTTTGAGACAGGGTCTAGATACGCAATTCAGCTGGCCCTGAGCTCACTTTGTAGCCCAGGCTGGTATGGAACTTGCAACAATCCTACCTCAGCCTCCCTACCGCTGGGATTTCAGGTGTAGTGGCTTTGTAGTTCTTTCTTTTCTTTTCTCTCTATCTCTGTCTCTGTCTCTCTCTCTTTTTTTTTTTTTTTTTTTTTTTTTTTTTTTTTTTTTTTTGGCACTGGGGTTTGAACTCACGACCTTGCATTTACTAGGCAGGTACTTGTGCCATGGAGCTATCTCCCCAGCCCTCTTTCTTTTTTTTTTTTAATATATATTATGGCTGGCTCAGCCTGCCCTGGGGGTGGAGCTGGCGCAGCACGTGGTGCTGGGGGTCAAACCACGGTCCATGCGGTTGCCTAAGCTTGCCTAAGCAGGCGCTTTAGACCGCTGAACCATCTCACCAGCCCTGTACTTCTATATTTCATTGGTGCTGAGGGGATGAGTATCTTCTCACACTGGGATCACTACGCATCTTTCCATTGCTCTCAGCTGATGAAACATGGTGTTAATGACAGCTGGCATTCACCGAGCACTCCTTACATGACAGGCGGGACACCACGCTCTCTCAGCCTCCTGTGGGGCTGGGAAGGCACGAGCTCTCCACTTCAAGGCACCCCAGTTCAGCTAGTAGAGGTTTCTTTGGTTCTTGGTTCATTTCTTTGCAGGTGCTGGGTGTGAACCCAGAGCCTTTCCACTCGGGGCTATGTCTCCAGCCCTGTGTGCTCTTGTTAAATCACTGAGTTGCCCAGCACAGGGTTCCAAGTTGGGATCCTTGTGCCTTGGCCTCGGGCCTCCCAAGTGCGGGGATCACAGACGACGCACAGGTGAATGTCCCTGGGTGGCAGCATGTGCATCAACTGGGAACTTGTCGCAAGTGCATGGCGTTGGGCTCCCTGCCAGGCCAGGCCAGCGGGGAAGAGGGACCGGAAGCCTGGCTGCTGCCCTAAGCCATGGTCTCAGGCGGGCACTTCTGGGGTTCCAGGACACCCAGCGGCTCTTCTGGTTCTCCTAACAGGGAGTGCTGCGACTCAGCATCCGGCGCGCACGGAGCCCCAACAGTCAGTCCAAATGCAAATGGCTCCTGTGGAAATCCTGCTCTAAAGGCTGGTATTTTTCTCTTCTGTACCAGGAAAGCTGAAGCCCAGAGGGGTGAGGAGTCGCCCACAGTCATGCGGCCAGCAGCGAGGGTCTGAATCCAGGCCCCCCAGGCCCCAGAGTCGACCTTCAGTTTTCCAGATCAGGAACCCAGGGCCAGCCAGAGAAAAAGGCCACTAGGACAGCCGTGGCTCCTCCCTCAGTGGCCTGTACGAGAGGCCCAGAAGGGGGTACCACCCAAACCCTGAGCCCCACACCGGGTCCAGATGCTGGTGGGGGGCCATACCTGTAGGACCCCGAGAGGACCCTGTCACCGTCCAGCAGCACAAACTTCGCCTGCAAGTCTCCGCTCACCTGCCGTCGCCTGCGACTCTGGAAAGTGCAGCCCCGCACGACACGGACGTCCAGGTTCTGGGTGGGCAGCATGGGGGAGGGCAGGTTCTTAGGGTATCGGGGGAAACAGGGTTGCCCCGACTCGGCAGCTCAGAGAGCTATGGGTGCGTACATCCTGCTCCCCAGAGGCGTGGGCACAGAATCCAACCCAGGACCTCCATGGAGGCTTTTCTGATGCCGCCCCCAGGGCCGGAGGAGTGGGGGCACCAGGGTCCCTCTGTCCTGCCCCTACCTCCATAGCCCAGGGGTTCACCCGCAGCTGCCCAGCCAGCTTTAGGAAAGCAGGCAGTCGCCGGCGGTCCAGGAGCAGGTACACAGGGACCCAGCGGCGTGTGGCTGCGTCCACCAGGTCTGAAAGCAGGTCTGGGTCTGTGAAGACATCCATGACCACGGCCACCAGCTGCAGGGGGGAGAGGGTGGTGAATGTGGGGGGGGGGGGGGGGGGGCACCCAGGGACACTCACTGGCTTCGGTGAGAGTTCAGGGGAGCTAAAGAGGGTGACCTCACTGAATGAGAAATGGTAGCCTTTCTAAGGCTCTCAGCCCTGAACTGCTTGAAGACTGCTGTAAGAAGGCATACCCACATGCTAAGCACATGCCTGCCATCCTAGCACTAGGGAGGCTGAGGCAGGAGGATTGCTGCAAGGTGAAACCAGCCCGGAGTACACTGGGGAATGCTTTCTCAAAAAAACAAAAACACTCCAGAGCCGGGCGTGGTGGCGCACACCTATAATCCCAGCACTTGGGAGGCTGAGGCAGGAGGATCACTGCGAGTTTGAGACCAGCCTGGGCTACAAAAGTGAGCTCAAGTCCAGCCTGAACTGCATATCGAGGCCCTGTCTCAAAACGACAAAAAAAAAAAAAACCACTCCAAAATCTTACGCACAGTTTAGTGTCCCCAGGATGGAACAGAAGTCCAAAGGAGTTCTGCTCCTGGTCAATGGCTAGACACCTTCGGAGGACACTGGGTGACTGCCCCTCTGGGTACTCATGAATAGCCTGGGTGCAGGGGACAGTAAGGCTGATCTGAAGGCCACTATGGCACGTTTAGGGACCTGACTGTGCTGAGGGCCAGGACCAAACACTGACTGAGCAGCCAACTATCCAGGTTCAAATTCCCTGGGCCATTTGCACTCCGGGGCCTCAGTTTCCCTGTCTTCTCAATAGGCACAAGAGTCCTACCTCACAGGACACACTGGGCACACTGCTGAAGCACAGGCTTTCTGATGCTGCAGGCGCCTGTGCCCTTCCTGGGGGGGGGGCACGAAGCCCCCAGCCTGGTGACCTGGTGACAGTGGGACCTGGTGATACCCGACTCAGGCAGGGTCATGACTCGGTGCTAGGGGCATGGATGCTGAGGGGACGTGGGTCCCGGGCAGCAGAGCTGTGGACCTCCAGGTCCCAGAGGCCAAGGGGGCTGCAGCTGGAGGCAGGCCAGTGAGGACACACAGCCCCAAGACACTCACCTTGTTGGCAGCCTGGATTTCTCGTCGCACCACCTCCTTGAGGGGCGGGTGGCCCTCGCCAGGGGGCTGCGTGTACAGCTGCGCCCGCGTGATGCCCTTCCACGCGCTGTCCTCAGGCCAGCCCAGCCGCAGCGGGGGTGCTGGCTCCTCTGACTGCCCAGGCCAGTAGGTCAGACTGCCGGTGGCCCCGGCGGCGGCGGTGGAGGCGGTGCCCACAGTCCCCCCAGGCTCTTGCCTGGCTTCTGTGCAGTCCTCAGCGGCCGCTGCCAAGGCCTGCACCTCCTCCGTGCTCAGAAAGGGCCGCAGCCCCTCCTGCTGCACACAGGCCTGGAAGGCGTCGGTGCCCTCGCACAGCAGCGCCTCCACTGCCAGCCGCTGGCCCTCTGAGTACAGGAAGGCGGGGCTGGCCTCGGTCAGGGGCCATGGCCCGCGACCCGCCTCCGCCTCATCCAGCGCCGCCAGCTGGGAGGCCGCCATTAAGATGCTTTGCAGCACCAGGCCCAGTTACCCAGGTTCTGGCTGCCCCGGAGGGTGGACCATCAGGGAGACTCCAGGATGGCCCTGCAGACAAACCAACGGCTCCCTGCGTCTCTTCGTGGGTGATCAAATGGCTGCCCACTACTAACTTCCCCAGAACAGCACCTACCCTGAACCCCACTGCCTAAGGGCCAGGCTGAGCACCCCACAACCTCCAACCATGAGACCCCCTGGCTAGTCACTTCTGCTGAGCCCCATGGCCTCTGGCCTGCAGCCCACAGAGCACAACCCAGCCTTTAGATTTCCCGGACATACCAGGCTGGCTGGGCTGGCCATCCTACTGCCCCTAACCAATGAATCAGGGGCTGCCAAGTCAGGCCACCTCTGCCCCTGCCTTGCTCCCTAATGACCTCAGCATGCCGCAGGTTCACCAGCCCTCCCTGCCACCCATGGGTGACCCTGACAGCCCATCTAGGCCAAGGCCGGCATCCTCAAGCAGCCCTCCACCCTGCTCAAATCCAACTAGCCCACACCATCTTCCTGGTCAGAGTCCTTTAATCCTATCCTGTCCCTTCCCAAGCCCCAGATCTGCGAGCCAAGAACCTGGTCTCCTGACCACAGCAACGGCCCCAGAGGCAGAGCGAAGCTGGCCTCTCCTGCCCAAACAGCCCTCTACCCCCGTCTTCCCATCTCTTGCCTTCTCAGAGGTCAGGAGAACAGAGCTGGAGACCTCTTTACTCTACCTCTGCCTCTCTTCCTGTTGCTGCCCAGGGCCTTGGGAACCCAGCCCCTAACGCAAACAGGGAGGGCTCTAAGGGAACTTCTGTTGGCCACCTGCCTGGCGGCTTTGCCTGTTCCCACACCCACCCACCACAGCTCCGCCCCCCAGGTGCCCTGGTGGAGGATGACAATACCAGGAAGCAGGTGTAGAAACACCTGACAACCAGGAAGAAGTTGAACCCTGGGCTCCAGGGGGCCCAACAGGTGCAGTGAGATGATACTGCGCATGCGCAAAGCCACAGCCACAGCCACAGCCACAGCCACAGCCAAGGCCTCACGCCTGAGGATGACTACCCACACCAGATGCGTCCCCACCTGCAGGTGCCAACCTCCCTTTTGTACCACCCTAACCCAGGCCAAACAACACAGAGGGGGCCATTGGACTCTAAAATCTTTTTATTAACGGAGTACAACCCTGCATTAGTTCTTGTAGCCTCGGCTGGCCCGTCGGCCTCTGGCCCGCTCAAACTTCCGGCCCTTGGAGCGGACGTAGGGTCTGTGGGAAGAAAAAGAGGGTGAGGAGTCCCCATTATAGTCAACAGCAGGTCCCAGGCCCTGACTGCTGGAAAACACTGCAATGCATGAAGCCAAGACGCCAGGGGCGGCAGGCAACGGGCTACAGAGCCCCAAGCTCATCCCCATCCTGCGGGCTGCCCACGCAGGGCAGCAGCGGGCCCCATACTCACTTAGTGTGGCTGTGCGGGGTTCCCGGCGCCTTGCCAAAATGCCGGTACACCTCTCGGCCCTTGCGCGGACCTACGGACAAGAGTGGAGGGTCAAGCAGGGCCCTGCACCTCAACCTCCTGTAGGAAGCCTCTCCCTTCAATCCCCACAGGGCTGAATTGGGGGACGAGATAGGGGTGCGCTCTGATCCTTAGTTCATAGGAACCCCCCCACCCCCCAAAACCACCAAGCCAAGTGCTACTTACCAGAGAGCAGGACCGTGCCACGGCCCTTGGGGGAGTCCAGGGCCAACTGGTCAAAGGTGAGGATCTTACCCCCGGCCTTGAGGATGCGGCTGCGGGCCCGGCTGCTCACGCGCAGAGCACAAACCTTGGGGAGATGGGACACACGGGGTTAGTTCTCAGCGCACAACAGCTGCCTCCTACAGATACCTGTGTGTACAAAAGCTGAAAGACTTTTGTTTGGTTTTGTAGCATCGTCTCCTATGTTTAGGTTGGCTTCAAAGTCAGGGCGATGCTCCTGCCTCAGCCTCTCAAAAGCTGGAATCATGCGCGCGTGCCACCATGCCCAGCGGAGGCTTTGACTAATGGCAAAAAAAACCTGTTTGAGGGGGCTGGGGAGATAGCTCCATGGCACAAGTGCCTGCCTAGTAAGTGCAAGGCCATGAGTTCAAACCCCAGTCCCACAAAAAAAAAAAAAAAAAAAAAAAAAAAAAACCTGTTTGAGCCCAGACTCAAGAGCCAATATTTTCAACACCATCTGTAAAAACTTGAGGATATCCCCACATGTGAGAGTTCCATAGTGCCCTAAAAGCCACTGGACAGGTGAGATGCTTGCGTCACCCCAAAGAAGAGGCTGAGGCCTCAGCGTCACCAGAGCAGCCCAGGTTCCAAACCAGGTAGGACACTCTCTTAAGTCCTTCCCCACTCACCTTCAGCTTGGGCACCTCCAGAACCCGCACATCATCTGTGACGGTCCCCACCACCACCGCTGTCTTATTTTCCCGGCCGGGAAGCTTCATTTTCCGGATCTTGGAAAGATATACATCATGTGTTGTTCCAATGTTTAAGTCCGGAGGCCTTAAACACTGTGGCTAAGCCCACCTCAGCCCTATTCTACAAGCCTCTCAGAGACCCAATTCAGGAAATTTGACAAGGATATTTGACAAGTTCATCCTAGGTTTTCTGTTTTTAACAGAAAAATCAAACCTAGAACTTTGGCAGAATGATCTATATCCTCAACCCTTTTAAGTCAGAGTTTCATCAAGATGTTAAATTGCCCAGGTTGAGGTCCAACATGAGATCCACCTGCCTCAGCCTCCCTGAGTGCTATGATTGCTGGCACAACAAACCTGGCCCTGGACTTGAAGCTTGCCACAACAACCTCCACCTCACCACGAGCCAGAAAGAAAGACAAGAATCCAAGCCAGCTGCCCAAATACTTGTCTCCAAGTTAAGGCTCACAGCCCCACACATACCAGTCACTGACAACCCAGCGGTGCCCACATTCCTAGACAAGCCACTTACCATCCGGGAAAGGGAGAGAGGTGGTCGGTTGGTGCGACTCATGAACAATCTCTTCAGCACAACCTGGTTGAAGGTGGAATTTGTCCGTCGGGCCAGAAACCTGTACAGCTGAGGGAGAGGAAAAAGAAAGCCTGAGGACACAGGACGAGGCAAACCAACGATTTAGGCTTGAAAGTTTTGGTGGCTTTTCTCACTCCATGGAACCTGGCAAACAGCAGGTCCCTCCTGCCTGGATATCCTGAAAATCTCCTCCCCACTCCAAATGTGCCAGAGCCCGGCAGCTAAAACCACTAAAGCTTGGGGATCCTGGTCCCAACTAACAGAAGGAAGACCTGGGTGGATGCACCCCAAGATCCCAGGCCCCAACCTTACCTTTACCAACAGCCTCAGGTAGATGTCCTGGCTCTTGGGCTCCTTGCGCCGGACCTTTCGGTCCTTGTTGTGACGGATGTCAACTCCCTGTATGAAGAGGAAACCGCGGTTCCAACAATGAATCTGGGCAATAACCCCACAAATGCTCCAACTGTACCCACTTCCCAAATGGAGCGAGGGCCCCTAGCAACAGTGCTCACAGCCCAGGCCTGCTACTGGGCCTCTTAAACGGAAACTAAAGCAAGCTATAAACCCATCAGCACCTGCAGCATCTTAGCACAGTAGCCATATGGACCCGAGAAAGGCCCAGCAACTTGTACCTTTCCAGGAATAGAGGACTCACTACGTTGCCCAAACTGGCTCTCCCACCAAAAGCATTACCAGAAATACAGCAACAACAGGCTCTCAGTAATGGTCCTACTTTTTTGAGTAACCATGTTTTTCTATTACTAACACGAAGTAACTACGTAACAGACCTCATTTACTCAACGCCTAGGACCTTCTGATGAAAACCACCTATGAATTATTTCTTGCCAACCCACCACTAGTTTGTGAGATGGGACTACTCTGCGCCAAGAGAAAAGGAAAAGGGACGGTGGTCCAGGGCTGGAAAGCTGTGTCACCCAGAGGCTACAACTGGAACGGAGGCCCGCTTGGGGCCAACACCACTCTCCTCTGCAGTTTTTTAAGACTGCAGAGTCTAAGGAGTGACACGTCCAGGTAAAAACAGCAAGGCAAATGCTTAGAAGTGGCTACACCTCCAGCCATGTAGGGCAGGTTCCCACCTCCAGCCACTTCTTAGCTTGCGGCCCTGATCTCACCGCGTTTCCTCCCAATACCTCAATTTGGTCGCCTACTGAACGTAAACTACTGGACTACATGACTGGGACCCATACCCAGTCTCTAGGCCCCAGAGTGGCATCTCCGCCTCGGAAATCGCTTCCTTCCGACACTGGCGAAAGCCTTGCATCCCTCTGGCACGCCCCTAACCCTAAACCCCCGAGGATGGCATTGGATGATGAAGCATTGAAAACCCCAAGGCGCGCTCACCATAATGGCGACTCCTCTTCAGTCGAACCCGGAAAGAAAGAGCGCGGCTCGGATGGGCGGGGAAAGCCTCCAACGCGCGGCGCCCTGATGACGTCTTACGGGTCCGACGCGACGCTCTACCACGAGCCAGTCTTCTCTGTGGTGAATTGAATGACAGGCTAGTGGACGACAACAAATAGGGCGGAGGAATAAGCAAAGAGAAGCAAGCCCCACGCGGAGGAAGGAAGGGCTAGAACGTCGGGGAGCCTTTCTAGCCTTACCCAGGCGCTGCTCTCTATATTCTTCCTGGAAAAAAGGAAACTGGGAGCTAGATAGACGCGTGGAGTTTAGGCAGAGGTATTGTGCGGAGGCGCTCTGGCCTGATACTGAGGGCCTCTCGGTGGCTTCGGAGGACCTGGTGGGCCGGGTAGTGGTGGTGAGGAGGCGGAGCTGGTTGGTCTAGTCCTCTCCAAGCTGCACGCGTTTGTTTAGATTCACGGGTGCCTTCTTCTGCGCTGAACTCCTAGGCGCAGCCAAAGCTCAGAAGTAAGTTCTGCTAGATATCCATTCCAAGATCACCTTGCTGCAGCTTAATCTAGAGCACCCTGTGTATCTACCTTTTTGATTCAGCTGTCACCTTCCCCTAGGTGGCCCTTTCCTGACCCGCCAAGGAAGGGCTGCTTTTTTCTCCACCACAAAGAATCAGCTGGTCCAGCGGTTTCGATGTGAGGGAGGCACAAGGTACTGGGGTCTCAGGGATCGCGTCCTGAGGGCCTGGCTTGAGGAGTGGGATGGAGGGGCTCGTGGAAGAGAGAACCAGAGCTAGAAATTCAGAGGGGAGGAAGATTGGAGACTCTGAGAGCAGGGATGGAGACTTGAGGGTGGGAGGGAGGGATTAGGGGATGGGGGCCGGAGGGAGGTGGAAACAAAATTGGTGAGACGGAATCTGCCCAGACTGTACCCAAATTCAAATCCTGGCTCTGCTACTATTACTGATGTGACCTTGGGCAAGTCAGTCTCTGTGATGTACTTTTCCATATTTAGAAAAAAAGGAATGATAATAGATCCTGACACTTGGCATGTTTTCCAGAATTATATAGGCTAATAAAATTTCTTTTGGTCCTTTGTTTTGTGCATGAGTGCGCTACAGCAATTTACCTTATCAGTAGCACCTTTTTGACAGGACCAATCTGACTAGTTGAGGCAGTCACCACACTGTCTCCTTCCTCTTCCTCCAGAGAGCCTGATTCCTTGTACATTCTAGACCGCCATCCTATGGCCTCAGACCCAGGGCTGAGGTATGTTGATGTAACAGCAGAGGGCCACAGATGAATCAGCACCTTGAATCAGAGGAGCAGCGGAACCAGGTAAAGGTTCATCTGGAAGCCAGGATTGCTGTTCTGTGGGGCAACATCAGCAGACGCCCTTCCACCACTGCTCTTGGACCTCCTCTTCAGTCTTTTTTTTTTTTTTTTTGAGACAGGGTCTCGCTATGCAGTTCAGGCTGGCTTTGAGTTCACTTTTGTAGCCCAGGCTGGTCTCAAACTTGCATCGATCCTCCTGCCTCAGCCTCCCAAGTGCTGGGATTACAGGCATGTGCCACCAGCCCGGCTCTTCAGTCTTTAATGAATAGCTTTCTTTCCATTTTCCTGACAGGGCAGGTGTGGGTAAGAGTGCTGGGGCTCCCTAGAGTCACACAGCAAATTCCTGTAAACTAGTGGTCCCCTTCTCCTTTTCTTGCTCCATCTGCTTCCCTTCTATGTTCCCTTTTCTGCCACTTGATGACTCAGAGAATCCTGAGCTTTTTTGGTTGGGGCTTTCTTTGTTCCAGGGCTCTGAGCTCAGTTGCTTTGTTCGTTTGCCTCAGTCTTCCTTGGATTCTGCCCCTTACTCTTGTCTTCAACAGCTGCTGCCATGGGATACATATAAAATATATTTGTTTGGCAATAAGTGAATCGTCTCATTGTGTGTGTGCATACGTGCAAGTGCTCACAAATGTTTGTACCCACATGGTACTAGGAATCTTAACTCAGGTGCCTTGTACCACTGACTACATCCCCAGCTCTCTGTGTGTGTGTGTGTGTGTGTGTGTGTGTGTGTGTATTTGCAGGACCAGGATTCAAACTCACAACTTTGCACTTGCCAGGCAGGCACTTGTGCCATGGAGCTATTTCCTCAGCCCCTCCCAGTTGTGTTATTTGTTTGTTTGAGATGGTCTTTTTTTTTTTTTTTTTTAAGTTTATTTTATTTTCTTCAATCACATTACATATTTGTGTTATGGCCAGCTCAGCCTTCCCTGGGGGTGGGGGGCCGGCGCAGCACGTGGTGCCTGGGATTGAGCCGCGGTCCCTGCGCAGTGGCCTAAACTTCCTGATGCATGCACTTTAGACCGCTAAGCCATCTCACCAGCTCTGAGATGGTCTTTTTAAGCTGGCCCTTTAACTTGTGATCGTCCCGCTGTAGCTGCTGGAGTGCAGTGGCTGAGATCATAGATGTGTGCACCACACCTAGCTCCATTGTCCAGTTTGTTCCTGTCTCACTCTGCATGTCTTTTTGCAGTTCTGCCTGATGCCAGGTCTTTGCCCAGTCTTTGCCTCTGTGTTTCTCCTATTAACATCTTCCCCTTTGATCTCACTTTCAGTTCCTCTTGGTTTCTGGACTTCAAAACTTTCTTTCCCGTCCTCATCCTTGACCCAGAGGGTTCACCCTTTGTGTCTGTTCTGCTGTGTGATTAGTCATTTCCTGGTCAGATGTTTATCTGTTTTTTGGGGGGTGGGGTGGGGTGGGGACCGGGGTTCCAACTCACAGCCTTGCACTTGCCAGGCAGGCACTTGTACCATGAAGCTATCTCCCCAGCCCCAGATGTTTTATCTCTTGCTGCCTCACTATGGTTGGAATCCAGAGTAAATAGCGAACTAGTGAACCTGTCCAGATTGTTCATTCCAGAAGTGCCTATCTTGATCTATCTCTGTCGTTTTCTGGAATTTCTTGTGTCCTTATCTTGTACTGTCTCTGTTTTTGTCTGTTTGTCTGCTTTTCTCTGTGCCTGGGTCTTGTAGCTATCTGGAACATCCACACACCACTATGTCGTTATACTGTTCTCACTTATTACCTGTCTTTGACTTTCTCTAGGTCTCTTGCCTTACTTTTTGTCTAGGTTTATTACTATCTCTTATTTCAGGGCCTCTGATGGCTGCGTTAGGGT
Source organism: Capromys pilorides (assembly GCA_004027915.1). Taxonomy (NCBI): domain Eukaryota; kingdom Metazoa; phylum Chordata; class Mammalia; order Rodentia; family Capromyidae; genus Capromys; species Capromys pilorides. The sequence goes on from PVKN010024643.1 coordinate 13,822, forward strand.
TCTGCTCCTGCAGCTAAAGATATCTTATTCCTTGTCTCTGCAGCTAAAGACCTCCTATTCCACGCCCCTTTTCTTTTATAAACTCAGCTGAGGGGCTGAGCCCACTTGCCCTCAACAAAGAAGGAGGCACCAATGTTGCCTGGTGTGACGCCCCTTCAGCTGTGTCTGTGCCCTCACTTACGATGGCGGCTGGACTCCAGAAGCGCAGTGCACCGCCCAGTTCATCCCCCCGCCGCCCCCCCCTCCCCCCGTAGCGTAGTGTAGCGGGACCGAGCTCTAAACTCGCGAGGTGTCTGGCCCCGCCTTCGCACGTTCTCATTGGTGCTGTACGGGCCAGCAGCTCAGCCATTGGCTAAGCGGATGCACACCCCCCCCCCCCCCCCACGGC
>PVKN010024644.1:0-14383 GCA_004027915.1 Capromys pilorides
TAAGCCATTCTTCATACCCAGGCTTCAAGCCAGTCTTCTGGTCTGAGCTCTGACCAGAATCTCCCCTACCATACAGCTGAAGTCTTTTCCTATCTCTTCCCATAAGCCATCTCCAAAAACTCACGATCCACATGGTCAGGTTAGTCACAGCAACAACCCCACTTCTCGGTACCAAATTCTGTCTTAGTTACTTTTACTCGTTGCTGGGACAAATACCCGACACTCAAAATAAAGGAAAGAAAGATTTATTTAGCTCACAGTTGCTGGAGGTTTCAGTCCATATTCGGCTGGCCCAAGACTGAGTGGAACAGGGCAGAGGGTATCCAGTTCATGGCGGCAGAACAACCACTCACTCGAGCAGAGAGTAACAGCCCTTTAAAAAGTCTCTTTGTGCTCAGTCACTGTGACGTGGGCCCGTTGTGCCCTAGGGTGGAACCAATCATACCCCAGCATAGGCCCTTGATCCCGCTCTAGGGAGGAGCCAATCATATCCTAGGCAGGCCCAGGTCATGTTCCAGGGAGGAACCAATTGTAACACATGAGCCTAGTGGATCACGACTCATGTCTCAAATTCTAGTAGTCCCCGCCCCATGATTGCATGAGGCTTTGGGGGGACAACTAGACATAAACCATAACAATAGAGTATGGAGAAATATATCCTTGATCAAACTTCATGCCTTCAATAATTTCCATTTCATCATTCAGAGTTTTTCCATCCTTCACTGTGAAGACACCTTTCCGGCCAACCTTCTTCAAGGAGTCAGATGTGATGTTGCCGATTTCTTTATCTCCATTTGCAGAAATTGTAGTAACCTGAGCAATTTCTTCAGGGATTGTCACAGGTTTGGATTGTTTCTTAAGTTCAGCAATCACAGCATCAACAGCTAACATCACACCTCTCCTGATTTTCACAGGGTTCGCGCCTTTGCTGATCTTCTTGAAGACTTCCTTGGCAACAGATTGTGCTAGGACTGTCACTGTGGTGGTGCCGTCCCTGGCCTCTTCGTTTGTACTGTTGGCAACACCTTGAACAAGTTTAGCTCCAATATTCTTCTATTTATCATTTAAATCAATTGACTTTGCAACAGTCACACCATCTTTAGTTACCTTGGGACTTCCTCAACTCTGTTCAATAATCACTGTTCTTCCCTTTGGCCCCATTGTAATGGCTACTGCATCGGCCAGGAGGTCTACACCCTGAAGCATGAGGGTGCGGGCGTTTGCTCCCAATTTCACGTCTTTGGCATAAGCCCGAGTGAGCTGCTGGGCCAGTGCCCAGGACACTGGCCTGGCCTGGCCGAGGACTGTGGGTAGCCGGAGCATTTCTGCAGGGCGGTGGTGGGAGCGCACGCAGTGAGGAAGGCCATAGGTGGAGAGTGAGGACTAGTGAGGATGGAGTGCGGTGCACACTGTGCACAGCAATGAGCACCAGTCCCCTCCCTCGCCAAGGCCCCACATATTCCTGAATAGCGATTCTTTAAAGAGGAGTGATTGTTTCCATTTTGGCTGAGCACCAGATCTCCAAAACATTAGATACTATCTCAACAGCATAATGCAAATTACTTTTTCTGCATATGGCAGAGGTAAACACAGACCCTCCCACCTAGCTTAGCTCACAGTACTCACCTATTTCCCACAATTCTCAGTCATTCCTCCTCAAGCCACTCTTCCACCACTGAATAAAACCTGGGTATAGCCCTGGGTTAGTCTCCTTGTTCTGGAAAGCCATCTTCATGGATGGACTTTGGGTCCGTTGGCTCCCCAGTAACTACAAATATGCTTTAGTGTCTTTACTTTTGCCATGAGTTACACTGCGAGTGGTAGACTGGAATGAACTTGATGCGATTCCAATAACATATCTTTGGGATTACAAATAGTGACTTCTTAGACTGAGATGAGAACCTGGAGGTGACTCCTACAAAAGATGATCCAGGTTCATGAATTGGAAGAATATAACATAGCCATACATCCTAAGGCAATCTATAGATTCAATGCAAACTCTATGAAATTCCTGGGATGTTTTCCTCAGAAATGGAGAGAACATTTCTAAAATGAATACAGAATCACAAAAGAGGCAGTGTATGAGTAGCACATGTTTGTAATCCTGGCCCTCAGAAGGCTAAGGCAGAAGGATCCTTGTGAGTCTAAGACCAGCCAGGGCAACAAAACAAAACAAAACAAAACAAAACAAAACAAAACAAAACAAAACAAAACAAACCAAACCAAACAACAACACTACTTCCTGAACTCAAGACTATACTACACAAGCTTGAAACTTAGCTCATTGGCAGAATGCTTGCCTAGCATGGTCAAGGTGCTGGGTTCAATTCCTAGCACTACAAAAAATAAATATAAAAATAACGCTATAATGCTACAGTAACCATAACACTACAGCAAGCATGTCCACACAAAAGCCTCATGCAACGTAATTTCTTTTCTTTTTCTTCTCTCTCTCTCTTTTCTTTCTTTCTTTCTTTCTTTCTTTCTTTCTTTCTTTCTTTCTTTCTTTCTTTCTTTCTTTCTTTCTTTCTTTCTTTCTGTGGTTGGTCAGCCCGCCCTGGGGGGCAGGGCTGGCGTGGCATGTGGTGCCAGGGATTAAACCGAGGTCCTTGCGCCCTTGCCTAAGTTTGCCTAAGCAAGTGCTTTCGACTGCTGAGCTATCTCACTGAACTTTCATGCAACTTTACATGGGGCTTTTTCAGAGGTGGCTGAATCTAGAGTGTGAAACTGATTCACAGTTCAGTGCTAGGAATACGAGTTCTGGGATTAAGGCTGGGTGACTGCTGGATCAGTCTACTGACTGGACTGGCACTGGCCTAATCCCAATAGACTGGATATAATAAAAGGGACATGCTATGGTTTGTGATTAGATGTCCCCCCAAAGCCCCCTGCAGTCATAGGATGAGCTTCTAGAGTTTACAATTAATTCATGGCCCCATGCTGAGATTATGGGTATGAGTGCTATGCCTACCCTGGGGCAGGCAGCCTGCATACAGTCTAAGGGAGGAAAAACTCTGGGCTGCTGCTGCTCTCTTGCTCTTGCTGCTCTTTTCTGCCACCATGAACCATTGCCCTCTGCCATGTGCCATGCTGCCTTGGAGCCAGCTGGCTGTGGACTGAAGCATCCATGAATTGTGAGCTAAATAAATCTTTCCTCCTTTAAACGTTGAGTATGTTGTCTCAGCAACGAGAGAAAAGTAACAAAGACAACACTACTATAAAAACAGACACAGAAATCAGAAGTTTTCTACATATTTATAATTAAATAAAGGTACCACAAACATACAATCTTCAGTAAGGGATACTGTGACAACTGTACATCCACATCACAGAGAATCAAACTGAAGTTTTATCTTATATCACACACACACAAATGAAACGGGTTAATGACATAAATGCAGCATTTAAAGCGACAAGTCTTAGAAGACAGAAGAAAAGCCCTATGAAATTGGTGTGTCAATGGTTTCTTTGACATATTCCAAAGTACAGGAACAAAAGCAAAAGCAGACAAATCGGATGACATTAAGCTAAAAAGTACCTGCACAGCCAAGGCTTGACAGTGTGAAGAGACAACCTGCTGAATGTGACAAAATATCTACAAATCATATGAGAAGAGGTGAATGAATACCCAAGATACATGGAGAATTCAAGCAATTCAATAGCAAGAGAACAAATAACTTGGTTAAAAGATAGGCAAAGAACATCAACAGTCATTCATCAAAAAAGGCATCTGAGGGGCTGGAGAAATAGCTCAGTGATCTAAGCACCTGCCTGGCAAGTGCAAGTGCTTGGGTTTGATCCCTGGTACTGCATGCTGTGCCTCGGCAGCCACTGAAACTGAGTGTGGAGGCACATGCCTGTACTCCCAGGAGGATCACTACAAGTCTGAACAGCAAAACCCTGTACTAAAAAAAGCATCTGAATGGCAATAAGTACATAGAGGACCAGCACCCTTAATAAGTGAAATGTGAATTAAACCACATTAACTATCACGTCACACCTGCTAGAATGGCTGTTAGAAAAAAAATGACAGCTAAGTGCTACCTGGAATGTAGAAAAAAGTTTGCATTTACATGTGAAAAATATTCAAAACTAGATCTCTAAGGTACAGTTCTTTATAGGCAAGTAAAAAAACCCTAAATTCTATTGCATTGTGTACTATTTAGGAGCACTGAGAAATATGCTTAAACATACTTCAACCATTTTAAGTAGCAAAGCCAGAAGTCAATGTTGCTGTTTTCCTGTTGCCCACTTGGCAAATCTATCATATAATCAATAAATGAAAATGCTTCATAAACAACCTGAGCCTGTGCAAGGGGAGGGCACAGAGAGCGTGGGTGCTGTACCCCTCTTTTGCTCTTGCTGCCTTTGTTGTCTTCTGTTACCTATTGACCCTGTGCCATGCCACCCTGCCTTGAAGGCAACGATTATGAAACTTAATCTCCTCACAAACTGTGAACTTAATACGTCTTTTACCAAAAAAAAAAAAAGAAAAAGAAAAAATCTGATCATTTAGTTTTATGTGGTAACTACTCGTTTGATTCCCAGATGTATTCTCTTCATAAGGAACAAATCTCTTACACTTACTAAAATATTTTCAATGATTTACAGACTATAAATGGTTAATTCAGTTACTGTCAAGCTAAAAATTGTAGATCCCATACTAGTTATATAACCCACAGTATCTAAGAACTTCAGAACGACCAGATCAGCTGGCAGAAACAGGAAGCAATCTATTACTTTTACAAGTGATCCTTTACTATGACCCATATTAAACAAAACTCCACGCAAGGAAGCTAGACATACATGAGCATATGGGGTAATATCTGACTGACCTATATCAATGACAAATTGAGAACAAAGTGCACTTCGAAATCATAGAAATGGACCAAAGTAAGATGGAAGTCATAATATGCATTCTGAATGGCTTGCAGAATGTAACAAAACATATGCAAAAATATAACAAGACTAAAGACTGTTTATCATAATACTTAGGTGGTAAGAACTGGTTTGCCTCTTTTGTCATTGGACAATAATATGTATATTATGTTAGATGGAATCTATACTTTTTCTAGATATCATAATGATAATTTCCATAGAATTTATAGTTCAAATTTGGTAGGACAAGTCACCTTAATAAGAATTTTTACTCTTTATACATGAACCTACTAGCATAACAAAACAAAACAACCAAAACTAAATCTAAAAGCTGGGGAGATAGCTTGGTGGCCTAAGCAACTGCCTGGGAAGTACAAGGACCTGGGTTTGACCTCCAGTACTGCATGCCCATGCTGGCCACCTAAACTAGGAGTGATGGTGCAAGCTCATAATCCCAGTGCTGGGGAGGATAAGATAGGAGGATCACTATGAGTTTGAGCTATGTAGTGAGACCCCATACCAAATAAATAAATGATTAAATAAAAAATAAGACAAAAAGGATCACTATGAGTTTAAGCTGTGTAGTAAGACCCCATACCAAATAAATAAATAAATAAATGGACGAATGATTAAATAAAAAATAAGACAAAAATCAAAAACAATCCTAAACAGAAAAGTGCCCAGTTCAATGAAATATACCAAATTTTATAATGTAATTGTGAAGGAAAGGTTTCCAAATCTGTGTATGTAAAATATTTTGTTATTAACTCATTAAAGAAAGAACTTTCAGAATAGTCAATTCATTAATTATGATATGCTTTTACAGTATAGATCTAAAATGTCCTACGAAGTTTCACATTCAGAGGTGGAGCCAGCTCAATAGGCTGGGTCACTGGAGACTGGACCCGTAAGGATATACTCTCACCCCTCAATCTTCCCTTCTCTGCTTTCTTGCTACCGTGGGATGATCAGTTATTTTTGCTAGATTGTCCCACCATGGCTTGGAGCCAGTCAACCATGAACTATACCTACTGGACTCTGTGAGCTCAAATAAACCTCCTTTAACTTGTAAATATCAGTATTTCATCCCAACAATGGGAGAGAGACTAATACAGAAAACTGACACCGAGATGGAGTCACTGCTATGACTGTAACCATGTGGTTTAGAAGCCTTTGGGATTGGCTTTTAGAAGAGATGGGTCTGTAGATGCCAGCTTCAGAAGTCAGAATGCTATCAGCCAGGCTTGGTGGGTGATTCTGGCTAGAAGTCAGAATATCAGAATACCGACAGGAATGCAGACAGTGAAAGTCAGGGTCTGGAGGTTTCAGTTAGGAACAAGGACCCATTAGTAATTGGATTACAGACTGTGTATGTTATACTCTGGCAGAAAATTTGTTTTCATTTGCCCATGTCCTGAGACTCTGCAGGAGACTATGATTAAGGACAATGCACTAACTTATCTGGAAGAAGAAATTTCAGACCAAGCCATCATAGGCTGTTGCATGGGTACTGATAGTTGCTTTTAGACATGTTTATAGTGAGAATCAGGACAAAAAAACCAGAGCTAACTAATCTGAAAAATTGTGCTGGTGGCCAGAAAGGAAGCTCCAGTAAAGTTGGGGCTAAGGAGAGCTCAGCTGCTGAAAAGATTAGCACTAAAGAGAAGTCAAGTTCTCTGCATCAGAGCAACAGGACAAATGGCTTCAAGTCCTCTCAAAAGTCAGTCCAGCTCAGAAGTGCAAAAGTATAAACTTTTCATTTGAGAGGGTATCCGTGGGCACACTACTTGAGAAGGGCCATCTAGGAAACTGGTTTTCCAGGATTCATTTCATTATGCTGAGCCACCCAGGTACCCAGAGGCTACTGTCACCCTGGTCCATGGGGACCAGGATACCGCCTGAGCAGGCAGCAACCTTTCTTGACATCACCCACGTGGCGGTAGTCTTACACACATGCAAAATGCAGTTATCAGGTCAGAGGCTGCTGCCTAGATTTCAAAGGAATGCCTGGAAAGCCAGACAAAGAGCCAGGAAAAGCAGTATATGAAGCTGTTAGAGTGAAGGTGAATGTGCAAGGGAGGCCCCAGGAAGGTGGAGATGCCAAGAATAAAAAATCTGCTGAGGAAAGTCACAGGTGAGTAGAGCCAGCCCAGAGATGCCTTGTGGGTGGCAACCAGCAGTGTCATAGTGGTAGAGCTGCCCAAGCCCTTTACAGTTCATATCTCACAATCCACCCTAGGTGTTGAACGTGGAGTTTCAAGATTTAATATCTGCCCTATGGGCTTAGTCTTGCTTTGACATTATTTCTATTTCTATTTTCCACCTTTCAGAAAGGGAATATTTACCTTTTCTCATTGTATGTTGGAAGCATTTAACTATTTTCAATTTTTATAGGAGCTTACAGCTGAGAGTATGCTCAGTCTCAGAAAAGACTTTGGACTTGGGCTTTTCACCAGTGTTGTAACTGTTAAGATTTTAGCGTCACTTAAGAGATGGACTAAATGTATTTTGCATAATGAAATGACTTGAGTCTTTTGGGAGCCAGAGGCAGAATGTTATGGTTTAGATTCACAATATTCTTCACAAGTCTTACATCTACAGATGGAGCCTGGTCAAATGGGGTATAACTGGAGTCATGACTTGGGTGTACTCTTGTTTCTGGTTCCCCCCTTTTCACATTCTTTTTCTGGTGGCTATATGGTAAGGAACTTTCTACTACCTGGCCCTTCCACCATGCCTCTGAGATAGCTAATCATGGACTAAACCCACTTCAAACTGTGAGCCAAAATAAACTCCTCCTTCAAATGGTAGGTGTCAGGCACTTTGTTCTAGCAATAAAAAGTGATTAATGCACATGGCAACTTTAGTGGACTAGGAAACACCTAGTCAGTTAGTTAAACACAGGATGGGACATATCTGTAGATGACTGCCATGCAGGGCAACAAACTGAGGGGCAGATGACTCCAGATATAGATGCTACTCACTGATATGCTTGTAGCTCAGATGGGATAACAAAGGGAAAGAAGAAAGAAGGGTGCTTATTACTTCAGAGTGCTGGTCTTTGTAGTTGCCTTTGGACATAGATTTCCAGGTTCTTAGGCCTTCCAAAGCAGACTTGTACCAGTAAGCCTCTAGGCCTCTGGCTTTGAATTGGTATTGCAGTCTTGATCCTGCCTGCTCTGTGGCTTCCAGGTTCTTGAATGGAGTGGCTACTGGATGCTCAAGGTCTCCAGCATGTACATAGCCATTGTGGATGCTTCTGCCTCTGATCCTATAAGCCTATTATTAAGTCCCCTTGCATAATTATGCAAATATTTTCCATTGGTTCTGTTACTATAGAGAACCCTATCTCATATAATAATGAAGAACTGTCATGTTTCCTTGAACAGCAGAGAGAAGTAAATATGTACACTGGGACTACTTATACTGGATACATTTGTGGGGGCTAGTGACAGTGATGTGGCACTTATTTTCCTTGAATTTATTATTATTATTATTATTATTATTATTGAACATTCTTCAGAAAGAAAGCTAAGAAATAATCTCAGGTCATTATCCAGAATACTATTAATGTACAGAAGATGGGCATTTTAGGAAATATGCCTTGTGAGAGTTCCCACAGATCACTGTAAAATAATGTGAAGATGGATTTTATTGTGAGCTAAAGACGTTTTATCATCTTTACCGTGCAATAAAGGGGTCATCAGTAATGCTTCAGCATGTAACTATAAATGGAATTTTATTCCTTCTAGAGTTGAGCACTTCTGCAATCATCTTCTTAAACAAGCCTAATGATTGGGTTCCTTAACAGAAGAGCTGACTTCTACAGGGAAGGGAATAAGCTCAGCCCACATGATGACAGCCCAAAGTAGCAAACTTCAGACTCACAGGTAAAAAAGGAACAACAGGTGGGCAAACATCAGAGTAAAGCTAACAGAGAGCAAAACTTGGGAAAAGAACTTAAGAGGAAAGGATGATGAAGGATTGTAAGACATTATAATTTGCTTAAAGATAAAATATTATATTAATGAAGAGTAGACTATAAATAGAACACAATCAGATAGTATTCTCTAAAAACTAGAAAGTTATTAATTTAAAAATAATCAAAAGATTGGGAGTAGAACAAATCCTAGTGAAAGTAGATGAGCAAATAGAAAAACAATAAATACTCCATCCAGGAAAACTACTGTTCTATTAAATTAGTTTTAGAAAGAAAAGACCAAAAAAAATGGGGACAGAACCTAACAGAAATACAGCACAGAAGTTTACCTCAACTGAAGAAGACAGATACACAAGTCTTAAAGTTGAGATAACCATCAAGTGTTAAGGGCTGCTGTAACATAAGTATCACAACCTAGGCAGCTCCAAGTAGAAGAGACCTAATCCACAGCTTTGGAGGCCAAATCAGGACCACTGGGCTGAGATCAAGATATCAGCGGGGCTGCATTCTGCTATCAAGGTCTAGGAAAGAATCCGTTTCTTGCCTATTCTACCTTCTAATGCTGCTAATATTCTTTGACCTGTGGTCTTACTGTGGCCCAAAAGTCTCACTTCTAGATAATTCAGAAATTCAGCAATGAGTGCATGTTTCAAGCTTGTCTTACTAGCCTAAACTATGTCCTTGGCCCTTCAAGTTAACTCTTAGAAGTCCACCAGCTGATTTGGTTCTCTACCTTAAGCCAGCCTCCCCGACAGCACTCTGCTCCCAGGACAATGCAACCACATGGTGAGCTAACACTTTTGTGCCACTGGATATTACTTCTCCTTAACTATGATTATGAGCACTGTGTAAACTACTGCACACTCTAGCTTTGCTCCCCTGTCTATAAAAATTGTCAATTTCATTATGAAAACCCTCAGAAATTCTTTGTTTGCTGTCTACAATATGAGATCGAACTTGGACTAGACTGACAATCAGGTCCTGTACAACTGTCTAAAGAAAGGTGACTGAACTATCCTCAATGAAAAAAAAAAATCAGTACTGATAGGATACATATGAGTAACTATATATCTCTATACAGCTATCTGGATTTTACAAGGTACAAAATAAATTCAATACATTTGATAAATGGCAAGTCTCACTGCTTTGCTTGGAGTGGAAGGGTGTGTTTTAATGTTTCTGCTGGACAGTAAAATATAGAGGGAGGATTTGGGGAGAGTAAAAAGACAACAAAAGGAAGTGTCACACAATGCAGTGAGAGTGAGTCTCAGTTTTCTACAGCCTTTTAACTGAATTCATTACAGAATGCAATCACTACTGTTTAAAGCCTTTCATTCATCATTAACAAAGCTGACTGAACCCATTCAATGATCTGTTCTCTCAAAATCTAAGCAAAATGAAAAGAATTTTAAAAATATAAAAATAAAAATAAAAGAACGTGGATAGCACATGAGAACGAATACTGGCAGCGGGCTTTCAGAAGTGGGAAAAGAGGCAGAGGCATAGCTGAATGCTAGATGAGTTACAAGCGCCTCCAGAGTGCACTCCACCATCAACAGCACTTCAAGTATTTTATTTACATCTCCAGACGGGGATACAATAGAAAGACAATTCATTTGCTTCTTAGAAACTTTAAAGATGGAGGCCATGCACCGAGGCACTGGCTGACAATCTTGCACTTTTCCCACTCTACTGAAACTACTCGGGGGGCTAGGGAGACAGTTCAGTAGAATAAGCGCTTGCCTGGCAAGTGCAAGGACCTGAGTTCAATCCTGGTTCGGGGCGGGGGGTGGGGGGGGCAGGCGGGAAGTAACTACTCGAAGTCTGAAAGATAACCGATGTTACTAAATCCAACGGTCAATTTTCAAGCTTCATCTAATGGAACTATATAATGTATCCCAAAGAGTGGATCACTCTCATCCATCCATCCATCCATCCATCCATCCATCCATCCATCCAACCATCCATCCGTCTTTCTATTTTTGCAGTACTGGGGATTGAACTCAGGACCTTATGCTTGCTAGGCAGGGGCTTATGACACTGAGCTATTTCCCCAGCCCTCTTCTACTTAATTACTTCAGTTGGCTCTAAGGATACTACTGCACTCCCCCCTCACCCCCTGCCTCCGTGATTTCTTTTTTGCCTCATTTGATGATGGACACCCTAGACACTTCATCTTGTCTCTTTAGGACTCCCCTTCCCTCTCTTCTCTTCTCTGAGTGGTAGTGAGGACTGAGCCCAGAGCCTTTGCACTGTGCTAGATCTTCTGCAACCCTCACCCCCGAGCCTCCCAGAATGCTGGGATTATAGGCGAGTGCCACTACACCCAGTTCTTTTTCTCTTCAGTCCCCCCTTTTGATTTACTATAACTACCTACTTTCCATTTTACTTGAAACGTCCATGTATCACTTCACAAAATTCCAAAACTATACTTCTGATCTTCCCCAAAGCAAATCCATCTAGTCTTTCCTCATTCAGCTGATGGCCACTGGTGCTCCATTTCTCAGCTCAGCACCTCACAGTCATCCTTTGTCTCACCCTTTCTCACACTGCATTTATTCAAGTACGATATTCTTTCGAGTTCCCTTCAGGTCCCCCTTTTCTACTTGCCTCCATTCCTCTCCTGTGCTCTAACTCACACTATCATGTCTGATTTGCACTACTGTAACTGCATTACTAGCTTCTCTTCTTTTATTCTTTTCTTATAATCTATTACAAACATAGTAGCATGACTAATCCTGTTAAAACTTCTGTCAGATATCATTCTTCTGCTTATTCAGAGTAAGAAAGCTAAGCCTTTTGGACAACAAATAGGACTCCATACTCTGTTCACTTTTCTCCAGCCAGCCTGGCCTTCTTGCTGTTCCTTAGAAAGGCACATCTCAGCCAGCCAGCCTTTGTAGTAACTGCTGCCTGGAATCTCTGTGCCCTAACAGGCCTGTGTCTAAGTTATTTCTCAAAGAAGCCTATTGACTTGGCTTAATATTGGGGCCACAATAAAGTGGTTCCCAGTGGCCAAACATGGGGCAATTTTGTCACCAAAATAAGTATGTAATAAATCACATACTTTTAATAAGTCAAACTAAAAAATCCATGTTGACAAATAAATACATACAAACGCAACTATAAATGGGAAAGTAAGGCTCTTGTGTACAGAGGACTGAAGGCTGACTGATGCACACGGAGGAGCACTAGAGCTGGAAGGCCACTGTGTGCTTTTGTGATAAAGATTAGGCAAGAATACACAACAGAGGTTAAACCCACAGAACATTCTGATGAAGAGCAGGGCATTGGTATAAGGTTAAAAATATCTCCTCAGACTGTTTATCAATTGTTGGGAAAAAGTAGAAAGTATGTAGTAGACAAATTTTGGATAACATCTTAACTGAGCTATCAAAATCAAGGTCATCATGGAGTTGCTGCTGAACATTATGTGCCAATAGCCGCGTGACCTGATGAAGACCAGAGTAAAACCCAGGCGGTTTTTTAGGCCAGAAGCACAACCTCAATGTAACTGTGAGGAAACATAAGACAAACATGAAATGAAGGATTTTCTTTTTGAAAATGTCAGTTTCATGAAAAAAAAAGTAAACAATGTTGTTGAGATAAGAATAAAGAGAAATGAGAATTAAATACAATACCTGATTCCAGACTAGACCCCAAAATGGAGGGCAAAATATCAAAAAGGGTGTCAGTGGGTCTGTCTTAGTTACTCTTCTCTCATTGCTGGGACAAATACCTAACACCCAAAATGAAGAAAGGAAAGGTTTATTTAGCTCCAAGTTACTGGAGTTTTCAATCCATATTTGGCTGGCCCAAGGCAGACTGGCAGAGAGCATCCAGTTCATGGCAGTGGGATAGCAACAATATAGTGACAGAGGCAATCGACCAACCAGGGCAACAGAGAGCAACAGAGAGCCAGTCTGTTTCTCTGTCTCTCTTATAATACATTCAGGCTATTGCCCTAGGCTGGGGAAGGTGCACACACCCATAATCCCAGCAATACTAAGATCCATAATCCCAGTAGTACTAAGACACATAATCCTAGTAGATCATGAGTTAGTCTCAAACTCTAGAAGTCCTTGCCCCTTGACTATATGAGGTTTTTGGGGGACAACTAGACACAAACTATAACAGGTCAAATGACTAAGCTGGAAAATGGAGGGCACACAGTAGTATTATACCAACACAGAATTTACTGGCACTGAAAGGCATACTATAGTTAAGAAAGAAAATATTTTAAAAAACTATATGCTGCCCACCATCATCAGCCAGCACCAGGCCTGCCAGGTGAGACCTCTGGCCCGCCGCCAGCATAGTCTACTATCATCAGCCAGCGGCAGGCCCACCAGGTGAGACCCCTGGCCAGCCGCCAGCACAGTCTACCATCACCGGCCAGTGCCAGGCCCGCCAGCACCAGGCCCGCCAGTCAGTGCCATGCTTGCCACTTGAGACCTCCTTTGGCCCACTGCCAGCACAGCCTATCACCCAGCGCCAGGCCCACAAGGTGAGTGAGACCCTCCTCCCCTGGCCTAGAAGCAGCTCAGCCAACCCAGCAGCCTGGACTGAATGAACAATCCGCGGGCATGCAGTCCTGCACCAAAGATCACAGATACTCAGAATGATACAGACAAGGAGCAAAATGCAATCTCAGGTCCTGAGCCCACCTGTAACAAATACAGGAGACACTACCATACAAGAAAATAGGAATCATTCAGCCGAAATCTCTGAATTTGTAGCATCTGAGGTAAACAAACAAATGCAGAAATGTATAGAGGAACTTGGATTGGAGATAACCTCTGAAGTTAAAATAGAAATCTTTGAAGTACTAGAGACTGAAGTTAAAAAACAGCTGTAGAAAAGCATAGAGGGAATTAGATCAGAAATAGTCTCTGAAGTTGAAAAAGTCATTTCTAAATTAATAGCATTTGAAGTAGAAAAACTGCAGAAAGGTAGAGAGGAAATGAGAGCAGAAATAACCTCTGAAATAGAAAAACAAAGGATAACTATAATGGAAGACTTAATAAATGCATCTAAAGAAGACAATGATAAAAAATTAGAGGAGATTAGAAAAATGATGGAAGCCATGAATGAGCAATATAGGAAAGAAATAGACTGCATGACACAGGTTCAAAGAGATATACAGGAAAATAAAATCTAAATCACCAGCTAGCAAAACAGTATGAACGAAAGTGAAGACAGGATTTCAGATCTTGAAGACAAAGTCACAGCTAGCGAAAAGGTAAGAAAGGATCTTTTAAAAACAGCCAGGATGCAGGAAAAAGTAATTCAACATCTGCAAGATGATGCAAAAATGAACAACGTGAGATTAATAGGAGTCAAGGAAAAAGGAGTCAATACAAATGACATAAAAAGAATATGGGCAGAAGTAATAGCAGAAAACTTTCCAAAGATGAGATAACAATCAGACATGCAGGTAACTGAAGCATACAGAACTCCAAACAACCTCAACCCAACTAAAAACACACCCAGACATATAATAATCAAGATCACAGAAATCCAGCAGAAGAATAATATACTAAAAGCTGCTAGAGAAAAGAAACA
>PVKN010024645.1:0-14381 GCA_004027915.1 Capromys pilorides
GCGCCCCCCCCCCCCCAACTTTTCCAACAAAGCCTAAATTTATTTAGTGTTCCTAAATAGGATGCAGACCCGAGCACGCATCAGTGATTCCTTGGACAACTTTGTCCTCTTACATCATGCTGTACTGTTTTCCTTGAACTTGGTTTGACCTTTTAAAATATACATACAGAGATTCGTTTTAAAATTAAAACCAGCCAGGCACTCAGGAGGATGAGGCAGGGAATCCCTGTGACTGTAAGGTCAGCTGGAACTGCATGGGAGACTCCGTCTCAAAAAAAAAAAAATCAGAACCAACAATTAAATTTGCTTAGACTTTTGAAAAAAGCCCCTCCCCCAATCCTGCATTCTCTTCGCTGAGCGCGGGAGGTTCGCGCAAGCCCTTGCATCTTGGCAGACTGTTGATGGCTTCTATCGAGGGGTGGGGAGGGCGCCATTCTCCTGAGCCAGAGAGGAAGGCCATGTCACTGTGGCGGCCCTGGAATGCAGAGCCCTGAGCCGCCAGTGTCCCGACCCATGGGTGGGCATCCACCGCTCCGTGGCTAGGTTAGTCCGTGAGGCTTCCGTCCACTCCACAGCGACCATTGCAGGAACTTGCTTCTGGTGTCCGGGTCTCCTCCGGGCTTTGCTCTTCTTCTTGTTGACATGCATCCTCTCACAGTCTTTCCCCTGTTTTAGACGAAGGTCCACGGGTCCAGGCTCTTTTGGTCTCCGTGTAATTGCAGCGGCCTTCCCGCTGTCCCCATTGTTCCTGAGCAGCACTCACAGCTCCTGCGGCCACCACTCACAGGCGACTGTCCCGTCTTCCAGCGTCTGCTAGTGCTTGTGCCGGTCACTTCTGCTCACGCACAGACTGAGCGGAGCTGAGCGGTGCGGCTCTCTGCTGCTAAGTTCTGAGCCCAGGGTGGCCGTGTGCATGTGGGCCAGGACTCTGGCCAGGCCTATCCGAGCGGGAAGCAGAGCCCAGCCCGGCTGCCTCGGACTTCGGCATGCAAACTCTCTCCACTCCTTTCTCAGCTCCGTGGAAAGCTCCTATTTTTTTTTTCCTTCTGTGCCCTGCAGAACTCAGGCGAGGGTTTCAGGCAGCCCATGCCTGCCCTGTGAACCAACAGCCGCCACCCACTGTCTCTGTATCTCACTGGGGCCTTGGGTTCTGCCTCAGCCTCCGGTCCCAACTCATGAGGGCATTGCTGTAGGCAAGAGGTGAGGAGGAGGAAGCACGGATGTCACAGCCATGTCTACCAGGCCCACATCTGCCACGAGTGTTGTGTGGTTTCATCGTAGGGACCCTCTCAGCCTGGCAGAGGGGTGGGAGACAGCAAGAGGGCTGCTTCAGCCTGGGGACAAGGCTGGGCTGGATGCAGTCTCACGCCTAGCCGGGTGTCCATAGCCCAGTCCCCTTCCTCCCTGGACCCCCTTCCTCTCCTGAACACGGGAGAAGATTCCTGCCTCCGGGTACATGCAGAGGGCCCCACCGACCTCACGGCTACACATCAAGGTCCTGCTGTGTAGCAGGCTCTGGCGTCAGAGAGCCAGAGACGCGGTCTGGAAGGCCTGGAAGGGGCTCGTGGGGGAGGGGAGGGCTCTTCCTCACGACTGTCCCTGTGGCCTGAGCTCTGCCCAAGATCTGAGCACTGACACCTGGCCAGGCAAAAAGTGAGCCGAAGTGTGCCACTGGCCGGTCACACAGGAGCGCGGCTGTCCTCCCAGCTACTTAGAGGTACGAGAGCTGTAAGTTCAAGGCCAGCCAGGCAACCTAGTGAGCGTCCATCTCAAAGTTAAGTTAAAAGGCCTGGTGGTGTAGATCAGCACTAGAACGCCTGCCTGGAAGTGCACAGCCCGGGGTTCCAGCCCCAGCCCTGGTTAGGCTCAGGGACTGCCTGCACCAATTGTGACCTTCCAGATGTTTGTGACAGTGAAATGACAGGCGTTTGGTGAAGGCCCAGAAGAAAAGGGTCGAGAATTCAGTGCTACCTGGGGACCGAGGCATCCTGGGAACTGAGCTCCGATGAACTGGCTGAGGGGAGGGCGCGCCCTGCGACAGAAGCCCTCACCAGCTCGGCTCCTCCAGGACTGGAAGTCCACCGCCTGCTACCTTTGCCCGAGAGTTTGCTAAAACCACCGCTTCCAGCAAAGAAAGCAAGCCTGGCTACGCAGGCTCCCGGCCTCAGCCCTTTTGGGGAGAAGGAATTACAGAGAAGAAAGGAGCCAAGCACCTCTGAAAGGGGCTGTTCTGGGGAGAGGCGATCGATCGAGTCCTCCGGCTCCGTGGCATCCCACACGATCCCTGTGACGGTCAGCAGCTGGGCGGGCAGGCGGGCAGGCGGGCGGGGGTGCAGAGCCGGAGCTGGCCTCGGCTGGGGGAGGGCCGGGACAGGGCTCTTTTTCCTAATTAGCTGTTTTCATACAGGGAACACATGACCCAAACACGGCCACCAACCGGGGCTTTGACACGCACGGGCCCCAAGAGGGAGGTGGGCTTTTGTCTGCCGCAAATTCTTTCAACTTGCTCGTCACCCCAAGCCACACAACTCGACAATGCGTCCGATGAGCTAGGCCATTTCAGAGCGTTTGCTAAATGGACTGGGAGACAGGTATTATTTCAGCCCATTCAAGGTTGAAAATACTGTAAAAGTGAAATCAGGTTTCTCTCTCTTTCTCTCTCTCTCTCTCTCTCTCCCTCCCTCTCCCTCTCTCTCTCCTCTCTCTCCTTCCAAAGGATTTGTGACTTTTTTCCCCATTTGCCCAAGCTTCCAGCTTATTGTAAAATAAGCACATCTCAAGGAACAATACTTCCCAGAAACAAAAACAAGCCCAATCCATTCATTATGCCCACTTGTTCTACTTGGTCAAAACAAATGAACTGCAAAGAACACTGCTGCAGCGGGAGCCGCTTTCTCGCCGTGGAGGGGCAGTCAGCTGACAGCCAGCAGGCCGGAGAGCATGGGAGGCTGCGAGGACGGGTCTTCCCTCGAGGACGCGTGCATGTGTGTTTGTGTGATGCTCAGCCTCTGACTTGGGAGTGCAGGGAAGACAGCTCACATCTTTTTCAACTCTCCCTTCAAGTGAACTCCGTTACACGCGAGTGCGTGCTCCGGAGCCCGAGTGACATGGGCTACGCTGACCTGCAGACCCGGAATCCTCAGCACTAGCAGTGCCCAGGTTGCCGGCGTTGCGTGGCAAGTTTTGGGAAGAGTTTCCACACCAGGTTT
The DNA here is from genome assembly GCA_004027915.1 of Capromys pilorides. Taxonomy (NCBI): domain Eukaryota; kingdom Metazoa; phylum Chordata; class Mammalia; order Rodentia; family Capromyidae; genus Capromys; species Capromys pilorides. The sequence goes on from PVKN010024645.1 coordinate 3,210, forward strand.
GGGAAGAGCTTCCATCTGCAGCCACAGAACAGCAGCTTGGAGGATTTTCGGCACCCAGATGAAAGAAAGGCGCAACAAAACGCTTCTCAGAGTGGGCAAACAGGGGCTTTCACGGGCAGGGCGGTTTAGAAAAAACGAGCGCTCCTGTGTTTCTCTACAGTGCCATGCGGCTTTGCAGGACTACTGGAGCCTAGTGAGAAGACCACAGAAAGCAAGGCAGACGCCACGTTCACCTCAGGGCAGAGCCAGCGCTGATCGGCTTAATTGGCACTAATGAGCAAGGAAACCACAGCTCTTCTTGGAAAGTAAAAGGGAACTGAAGCAATTACCCGGAAAACTCACCCACAGCCCTCTGCCAAAACGCCTTGGAAATGGAGGCAGACGTGTTCTGGGTTTCGAATGTGCAGATAACGCCTTCAGCTCCCCACCTCCCCGTGTGCAGCACGACCCGGGCTCCGCGCACTCTTGGTTCATTTTGTTTTGATGTTTTGAGACAGGACCTCATGGGTCTGGAACACACTGTGCAGCCCCAGCTGCCCTCGGATTCCCTGCAATCCTCCTGCCTCAGCCTCCTGAGTGCTGGGATGACAGGCCACTGTGCCTGGCGTCACTGCATAACTGGCTCTTTGGAAAACAGAAACTCATTTCCTACAGCAGGGCTAGGGTTCTGGGGAGCAGGGACCTCTGGGCAGAGGTGTCTGCCCTGCTGTTCCAGCAAGCCTGGGCAGGACTTGGGGCAGGGCTGCTCCTGGAGGTGATGAAAATCCAAGCAGGATAAAAGAGAGAATGGATTCAAAAGATCTTTTCTCAGGCTTGGACTCAACTTCAGTTTTAAAGAAAGAGCAGCTGGGTGTGGTGGCGCACGCCTGTAATCTCAGCACTCGGGAGACTGAGACAGGAGGGTCGCTGAGAGTTAGAGGCCAGCTTGGGCTACATAGTGAGACCCTGTTTCAAATAAGTAAACAGACAAATATTAAAAATTGCTAAGTAACAGCAATAAAAATGCACATGTCAATCAGTGGAAAAATGCAAAAGAGGACTCTGTGAGGCCACAGGTACATGCTGAAGCTGAAGGCATCCTCTCGTGCCACATCTGGTCCCAGGGACGGGACACGGTCGCTTGGACGGCTGCTCTCAGGGGTGCATGCCTTCTGTTACTCCTCTACGCTCGGGTGTGGGAGCAGCGCATGTGCAGATGCCAGGGCATCTCTGTGCTAACAGTATCACATGTCTCTATGCTCCCACGTGCTCATGCCCCCACCACCCAGAGGCCCTGGCACCCAAGGGAGGGGTTTGCAGGCGGGGCAGAGAGGGCCCGGCCACCTTACCGAAGCTCGGGGCACTGTGCAAGGTCATGTCCCGGATCACCCTGGTGCCGAAGCAGGACCACATCAGGAGGAACTGCTGGGCCACTTTCTTTAGGGACCCTTGTCGCTTGGTGGCCACCTGTAAGAGAGCAGTGGCTGCACTAGTGGGCAGCTGGCTGGGGTTGTTGTCTCTTGGTAAGATGATGGGAGGGCTTGGCTGTGTCCAGGGTCAGCGCAACAGAACAAGGCTTCTCGGCCTCCCGTTCCTCGAGGCAGGACTACATTTTAAGGTGGTCACTGTGGCACCGCTAATCATTGCTAGACCACGGAAGCCTATCAACAGATGAATGGGTAAAAACACACGGAGTTTACGTGGAGTGCTGCTCTGTGGCAAAGAAAGAAGAAGTTGAGTCATTTGTGGGAAGAGGATGCACCTTGTGACAATGTGAAGTGAAACAGCTTAGACCCACGGACTGTGATGTCACCTGGATTCTCCTACATGAGAGACCCGAAGGATAGGTAAAGAGCAAGCTGAAGACAGTGGGAAATGCTGAGATCTTTTGCAAACGGGTAGTGGATCAAGAGGTGGAGGAGGGGAGAAGAGGGAAGGCGAAGGGCAGAGAAAAAGAATTCAGGTGTGTTACACACCCGGACCGACTCTGCACATGGAGCAGAAACAGCACGCATGTCAAACACGCACTCGTTTCATAAAATCAAATCCTACGCCAAGAATTCATGTACTGACTAGCTCAGAGTCGCCGAGCTGCATGACCAGGGGCTACTGAGATCCCTGGCTTCCCCCTCCCCAGGGACCTTGGCTCACCGACCTTCACAACGCACCGGTCCACCATGGTGTCCAGCCACTCAATGTAGGACTCGATGGGTGACTGCTCCTCCAGGAGGTGGTCAAATTCCTGGTACACTGTCAAACAAAGGAGACCCATGCACCCGGCTGCCGCTTGTGCAGACAGAGGTGCACAAACTATGGACAGATAAAACCTGATGGTCTTGCAGGGCTTTCAAGGGTGTTCAAAGTCAAAGCTGAGCCTTACCCTCCCAGCCTCAGGGTCCATGGCTGGAAACTGTGAGGCCACTTCCAGTCCCCCAAGAAGCTGCCGTTTTTAAAGCCCCAGTCCGTCCTTTAAACCCTCCCCACGCCCGGTGGCAGCAAGGCCGTCACGCTACCCTGCTCTCTCCCAGCACACCAGCTAGATCCGTGCTTTCAAAGTCCATTTAGTCGATCTTTCTTATTTTTGTAGCCACACCTGCACGAGATTAGACAACTCAAAGTCAGAGAACCAGTCAGCCCTGGGAGCCCGGAGCCCTGGCGTTCTTTCTCTCAACCCACTGCTGCCTTTGTGCCTGGCCTCATGGGCTTCAGTCAGTGATGGCGGCCATAACTGTGGTGTGGTATAGCGGGGGCTCACGGCAAGCATGACTGAGCACTGGGGGTGAGCCAGGCTTTCTTCTCAGTGCCCTCCATGTGTGCACCGATCCAGCCTTAGGAGAGCCCCTTGGGTGTGAGGGTCACAGCGTGGCAGTCTTGGTTTGTCGTGTGGTAGGGCGGAGGCTCACATTTGCTGAGTGAATGTAGGACGTCCCGGGTGGTCAGGGCTATGATTATCCCCATCCTACAAAGGAGGACTCAGAGGCCCCTGAAGTGGGGAGCTTCCCAAAGGCTTCATAGCTCGTGAAGAGCAGACACGGCTGGACTCCAGTGCCAGGCTCCTGACTGCTTCAGTGCAGGGGCACTAGGCACGTGGCCCTCTGTGTCATCCCCTGGGTGCAGGTTCGAATCCAGCTGTGTTGCATACTTCAGCCCCAGGCTGCCACCATGGGACCCTGCCCCCATCTGACTGCCCGAGTCCCATCCCTGCTGCCAGTGTTAGGTGAGGCAGGCACCCTCAGGCGGCACTGGTGTTGCAGCTGTGAGCGCCCTGGCAGGAACTGGCCACTGTTAGGAGGGCTCAGAGTGCAGCATTTCTAGCCCTAAAAGATCACAGCCTCAACCCTGACTTACACGTCCTGCAGATCTTTCCATTAGAGAATTGATGGAGAAATCACGTATTTCCATGACAAGGAACATCTCAGAAATTTCTGACCACCAAACAAACATTATGAAAAATTCTGAAGGCTATGCCAGAAAGAAACAATGAACCCACTGACGCCAGTAAGTCAAACAGGATGGATACACCTGGCGGGGCCAGCAGCTAAGCAAAAGGGGAAAAAGAAGGAAACCAGGAACAGGAAAAGAATGCAATGGTGGGAGGAAGTTGATACCTCTCAGTCACTGCTGTCTAAGTGGATGGTCTCAGTTCCCCAAGCAAAAGACATGGGCCGGCACATCAAACAGAAAACCCGGAATGTGCAGCAACAAGAAACACATTCGATCTTAAGAAGATACATATTAAAGATCAAGGAATGGAAAATAATATTCCATGCAAATGCAACCCAGAAAAAATGTAGAAGTAGCTTTTCTAATTTCAGACAAAGTGGATTTGGGGCTAAGACTGATCAGAAGAGGCCAGGAAGGCCACCACATATTGATTACGGAGACGATTCAACACGAAGAGGTAGCAGCTATGAACACACACGCACCAAACACTGGCGCACCCAACTTCAGAAGATAACAACTGACAGACACGAAAAACGAGATAAACACCAACACGATGAGCACGGTGCTACCTCAGGTCACAAACTCAGCTGTTTTTGTAGCTCTGGTTGCAAACTGAACTGGATGAGAACTGCATCAAATTTGGGTTTCATGTTAATCTGATGGAGAAATTTGCTTTGATTTTCATTCAATTCATTGTGCAACCATAATAGTGGGCTGAGGTGACACAGTAATGGGGGACATCCCAATACCCCAGTGTCACAACCGAACAGCCCAGCCAGTGAAAAACATCAACCAAGAAATATCAGAGTTGAACCAAACCTGCACACAAGTGGGCTCACTACGTGCCTAGAGTGCTCCATTCAGCCACAGCACAGCGCACATTCTCCTCAGCAGCACAGGAACCGTTCTCTAGAATAGGCCATGGATGATCCAGCAGCATGCCTCGCTGCCTAGTTAAGTACATGCAAAAGCATCAAAATTATCCCACGCATATTATCAGATCACAGTGCCATGAAACAAAAAATTCATGGCAGACGAAGCCACACAAACTATGCGAATGCATGGAGAGTACATAGTACTTCCTTAAATAATCAATGGGTCACAGATGAAGTTAAAGAAGAAACGAGACAGTTTCTACAATCAAAGGATGACGCCCATGTGATGCGCCCGAACCCATGAGGTGCAGTGAAAGCAGCTCTAAGAGGGGTGGAAGTTCATAGCAGTGAGTTTCCACACAGAAAAACAGAATGAACTCAAATAGATAACCTAATGATGATCTGCCTTAAGGCTATAGAAAAGCAAGAACAATACAAACCCAAGGCTAATACAAAAAAAAGGAAATTATAAAGGTCAGGATATGGCAAAGGAAACCACTAAGACAGTGAGGAGATGACCTACAGAATGGGCAAAAATTTGCCAGCTACTCCTCAGATGAAGGGCTAATAGCTAAAATATATAAAGAACTGAAAAAATAATCAGCAACCCCTCTCAGTTTAAAGATCCAATTCAAAAACCAGGCATCTGGCTGAATAGTCACTTCTCAGATGAAGAAGTACGAATGGCCAATAAATACTTGAAAAGGGTTTGCCATCACCAGCCACTTGAGAAATGTAAAATAAAACAATACCAAGATTCCATCTCACTCCTGAAAAGTGGCTACCATCAAGAAACCAACCACGGGCCAGCGAGATAGCTCAGCAGACTAAGCGCCTGCCTAGGGAAGCGCAGGGACTGAGATTTGAGCTCCAGAACCACATGCCACACAAGCCCCGCCCCCAGGGTGCCCTCATGTGGCCACTGAGACGAGGTGTGGTGGTTCATGCCTATAACCCCAGCACTGGAGAGGCTGAAAACGGGAGCATCGCTGCGAGTCTGAGCTGCATAGTGAGACCGTGTACCAAATACATAAAAAAGAAAAAAGGAAACAAGAAACCAACGAACAACTAATGTTGCCAAGGCTGTGGGGAGAAAGGAAACTTCTGCGCTCTTGTTGGGGTGTGAACTGATGTAGCCACTGTGGAAATCAGTATGGAGAGTCTTCAAAATAACAGTAGACACCGCATCTGAGCCAGCCACAGCCCTTCTGGGGTCTTCCCCAGAGGGCTAGACACATGGCTGCAGAGCAAGGCATGCACACCTGTGCTCACAGAGGCAGAGGTCACGACAGCCAACGCCTGGAAGTAGCCCAGAGGTCCACCACCAGCTGGACCTGAAGAGTGGTATTCAGGCATGATGGAGAGCTACAGTACAATGCAAAGGGGAAACTGGAGGCATCTTCAGGGAAATGGGTATGCTCCGAGACCGTGGCGTCAGGTGAACACTCAGACATGCAAACTTAAATACCGTATGGATGCACATGTCCTACGTATATGTGACACAATAGGACAAAGGAAAAGGAAAAGGCGCAGGGACCCAACACAGACAACACAGCCAACAGCCGTCGTGTGGGTTTCATATGCCAGGTCTTCCATCTGGACATCTGGACATGTGATAATTCGCTTCATAAGGTCCCATGGGATAAAAAAGTGAATCTGACGCTGGAGAAACAAAGGCGGGGCAGAGCGAGGGCAAGGGAGGGAACTGAAGTGTGGCACGTGCCTGTCCCGGTCCCCGACGCTGAGTGCCATCGTTATGGACTGCAAACAGGCGCCAATTGAAGTAAAAAAGAAAAGGAACAATAAGCCTTTATTTATCTCAAGGAAAAGCCCCAAGTAGTAGCAGGTCGATACGTCGGCCATCAGCAGGACGCGAGCGAGCGGTCCCTGCCCTGCTCAGATTCCCGGATGCCCAGCTGCCAGGGGGAGGCGCTCAGCGACACCAGGCATGGGGCTTTACCTCCACATGCAGTGCCCTTTTCAGTCTTGCTTCCTCTGGGCCAAGGGGTCCTGTCATTTGTCATCATGCGACTTGTCACTGACCCCAGTTCCGTGAGGATGGGGCGCTCACTGCCCTCTGCCCAGGACGGGCATGCAGCAGGCATCAGCAGGGTGACTGGACTGGAACATGCCCCGGCCTTCCTGGGAGGTGACAAACCAGCTTCCAGGGCATCGTTCTCCCCGAGCCTAGGGGCCAGGAAGGTTCTAGAAGGCTCTGCTTTGAGAGAGGGTGGCCTCCTCAGATCCGGATGCAGGCCCTCAGCGAGCTCTCCACGTTTTACTTTTCCTGGAGTGAACTTCCCATCTTCCCTGCCCACAAAGGGTGTGAGGAGAAAGAGGACCAGGGCTCATGCTGCTATGGGTGACATGGCTGGAGCTTGGTCCCCAGGGACGTGATGGACCCCTGCTCTACACCTGGCACCTGGGGACACGGTGATCAGAGGGGCCCTGAGAGTGGTGTCACTGGCATGATCTTCTGGATGGGGCTAAGGAAAGGCAGGCCAGGATGCTCAGCTGAGAGCTCGTGGACACACTCGAGACCCCTCCAGCTTGCCCGGTCCAGGGCGTTGGGCTCCTTTCTTCCTGGGATGTGAGTGGTGTGAGGCCCTGGAGCAGGCTGAGACCAGACCCCATTCCGAAGTCCCTGGGTCCCTCAGCTCAGGGGTGACCCTGCCCGTTGAGGCTGCCAGCTCCCTGGGCCATCTTCTCCTCTCTGGTGGGCTTGACACAGGACAACTGGGCACAGAACTGATGGTTGCTAAATGGCATCATCATCTGGTGACTTTCCCTAAAATCCTCCATGGGGACAAAGTGGATGGGGGAGGGGTGGCGGGTGGGAGGCAGGTGTGCAGGAAGCAATCAGAGCCAAGCTGACCCAGGGTAGCCCGGAAAGCAGCCCCAGGAGGGAGTGTGCGCTGTGCCAAGCCTGCCCCCTGCACCGCTGGAGGCCCCAAGGAAAGCGCCTATGGGAACATGGGGGAACTTGGTCACAGGCACTACCAGCCCCGACTGGACACCCACAGAAGGATCTCCCGCCTGCAAGAGTGCAGAAGGCAGGCCTAGAAGTGGGGGCTGCCTCCCCTGCTGCAGCTCAGACCATTGGATGGAGCAAGGCTCGCTCCCAGCCCTCACGCCAATATCCGGGAGTAAGGAGCTGGCTGCGGGCGGTGGGCGGGGCCATTCTCACAGCCATGGTGTTCTCTCCTGCTCCTGTTTGCCCCTGCCTGCTCATGGGGGCTGGGGCAGTGCACCCCCGGCCGTGGGGCAGAAGCGTCCATCCGTGTGGATGAACAGCGCTCCCAGAGGTCAGTCCCCGCTTTCTGCCCACTTGTGGCAGGTCAGGGCGTGGGGGGGGGGGCAGCTCACATGACCCCGACACACGGCAGACTCTAGGTGGGCATACAAGGGCTGAGCGAAAGCCACACCGAATGTTCAGATTAGAAATAATCATCACAGTGAAAGACGTGCTGCCCGGAAGCCGCCTCACCCCCAGCACACGGGTGGCTTGGTGCCCTTGCCCCCTTCTGGGGCAGTCCTGGAGGCCACGGGGTGGGGGGTCTTCGTGAAGTGTAATGTGGTGAGTGCTGCTGCCGGCGCCATCCAGGGAAGGGTGGGTTTGCGGACATGTCAGGGGGTCCCCACCCGCCTTGTTCAGTGGGGCTGGTGCTGCGCTCTCCCCCAAAGTAACAAGACCGTGGAAGGGAAATGTTTCAAGTCCATTTAAGAAATCAAGGAAGATGACAGGCACCCAGGAGAGATTCCTAGAACTGCCCCGTCAAGCTGCAAGGATGACTGTGAGCGCGCTCAGGGCAAAGGAGTTATTTTGAGGGGAATCAATATTTTTTGCAGTACTTTACTGCTATATATATTACAATATATATATATATATATATATATATATATATATATATGTATATATATGTATATATATTTAGGGAAGGATCTATAGGATGTTCAGGGTCTCACTACTAGATTGGACTTGTAGTGGTCCACCTGTTTACAGCCTCCCAAGAGCTGGAATTATAGGCACGACACCACACCCAGTCTCAACTGTGGTCTCAGTGTGCCCTGGGGGTGGGGCCGGCACCACAGGCCCAGGGATTGAACCCCGGCCCCTGCACCTGCTCGCAGGTGCTTTAATCTGCTGAGCCGACCCTTTGCAATAATTTTTAGAAATTTAAACATTCCTCATAGTTGTCAAACCACAGATCAGCAACAAGCTAAGCTTAGTTTCCATTCTTTGTGTCATCGACACAGAGGTCTGCCTGGCACCTGGGTCCCACCTGGGGTTCCCCGCCCCATATCCTGTGCTGCCAGTGGCGCCAGCCCTGTTGTCACGTATGTGTCCAGGCAATCTACCCTCCTGTCTGGACGGACTCCTTGGGTCCCGGGAGAAGGTCAGGGTGGGCAAGGCCTCCCACATGTTCTCCGAGCTACCCATCTGGCTTCTGAGACCCTAACTGGCGGGACGGCGGCGGCAAGGGCCTTACACTGCACGATGAGCTTGCGGTGCTCCTCGCGGGAGTCCTCCATGGTGTACAGCGTCTGCTTGGTAATGCTGCTCAGGTCCACATTCCGCCAGTCCTCCAGCATCTGGAATGTGATGTCCGCGCTGTGGATCACTGTCCGGGACGCCTGCAACCCAAGCCAGCCGGTTAGCGCCCAGTCGCCGGGACACGGATCCACGTACAAACACACACGCACACACACACGCACACACACATACACACAGACATACATACACTCATATTTCCTTTCTGCCTTTTTAATGAATCTGCTTCTGGCACTGTGTAAGCTGCTCTGAGATTCAGGAAAACTCTTTCAGGAGCGCAGCCAATGACTCCAGGACCCAGGAGACCCCAGCGTGGCCTCCTGCGCCGCTCTCTCCTCCCCATCCTGGCAGGAGTCTGCGTGTGGTGCCTGGGGCTGGCTCAGACCCCGCTGGGTCCAGCTCTCCCAGCCGTGACCCTGCAGAGCAGCAGGAGGGAACCCGAGGAGCGGTGCCTCCAGCTCGGGCAGGGCCCTGGAGTAGTCACCCACCTGTCTCTGGGGCTGGATTGGGGTGTCCCTGCTCCGCCTGCCCACTGTGGACTCAGCCGCACACATTTAAATTGTGTACTTTTTTCCTGTAAGTGTTCTAAAGCATTGTAGGTCCTAGTTTTCTGTTCTTGCTTTTTATATAATTAAGATGATTAAAACAAATAAGTTATTGAGATGGCGCAGAAAGGAAACGAGCCAGTGGGGTGTGTGTGTGTGTGTGTGTGTGTGTGTGTGTGTGTGTGTGTGTAATGGTCTCTTAAAGCTACTCCCACAGCAAATCCTCCTTAGTTAACCTAAATTTACAAGTTGGAAAAATAATTGGAACATCTCCACTACAGTGGAGTGAAACTGGTACAAGCGGAGGACAACATGACTGGGACGTGCCTTTTACCTGCATGTCTTTCAACTGTCTTTTAGTAAGTCGAAAGAAGATTTATGCCACAGGGTGCTGTAAGCCTGGTAATGCTTGTAAGTTACCAGACAAAGCTAAGTTCTTTTTTAAAAAAAATTTTAAAAAATCATTATTTATTTGGTACAGGGTCTCGTTACACAGCTCAGGCTCACAGTGATCCTCTTATTTCAGCCTACCAGCCTGGGATTACAGGCATGCACCACCATGCCTAGTGTTGGTGGCTGGCATGGCACATCCAGGGTTCCAGGGTGGGCATAGCATGTAGTACCAGGGATCGAACTTGGGTCCTTGTGCTTGCCAGGCAGATGCTTAGATGGCAGAGCTATCTCCCCAGCCCTATAGCAAATGTAAGTTCTGATGAGTCCTGGTTACATCCAGATCCCAAAGCACAAGGAAACCCCCAGGACTCTGAGGTTGGACAGGCCCAGAATCCTGGGTACAGGAGCTGCATCTGCCACTTGCCGTAAGGAAGAGCACTGACTGAGTGGCTGGGTGCTCTGGATCCGCACATGCCTGGTTCCCACCCTGGCACTATGGGGGACCAGGGCGTGGATCTGGGGTGGGCAGGTAGAGCAGCTTGGCTCCTGGGCTAGGGAACGGAGATGTCTTGGTGCCACTGCTTGCGCAGGGCGCCTCATGATGATGCTTGAAAAGTGCAGTGCATGGGTGCACTAGGTGCCGAGGGCCGGAGCCCGCAGCGTGCGGCAGACCAAAGCAGACAGCCAAGCCTCAGTCCTGCAGGGGTGCTCTTGGGTGAGAAACTCAAAGCATCAATCATCACAATGGGGCCGTGGAGAGAGCTCAGCGGACTAAGCGCCTGCCTGGAAAGCACAGGACCCTGGTTCAACCGCACTCAGTGCAACATGCCGTGTGCTATCAGCCCCGGGCACGCTGAGCCGGTGCGCGCCTGTAATCCCAGTTCTGGGGCGGCTGAGCCGTGTAGTGAGACCCTATACCACATATGTGAAATTAGAAAATAAATGAACAAATCAACAAAATTGTAAAGTAAAAGTTGGCAATAGGAAAAGGGGAGACTGCTCCTTTGCAAAGGGGAAGGGAACCACGAGACAGAGGAAAGGGAGAGAGGCGCGAGGAAGGGGCCGTAGGCAGAGCGGCAGGCGTATCCCGCACACGCAGCGGCTTTCCGTGGCGAAGGGACTATATACCGCAACCGTGCACTAATATCAACATTAAATGCCACAGCTGCAGGGAGGCCGCTTCTTAGGCTTAGTTCACAGAACACACAGGTGCCTGCCTGGTTACTGCCTGTTTCCACAGTTTCCTTCATCATGTTGACTTTTAATTAGTGTCTGGTTTGCTTTTTGTCCTTCACTGAGGGCAGACACCACTAAGGTGGTTTTGGCCTATGGTGGGAAGGGTTTGTGGAAGGAAGGCAGAGGTGGAGGGCCCCTAGGCGCTTGC
>PVKN010024646.1:0-14394 GCA_004027915.1 Capromys pilorides
CTCATTTGGGCTCTTTCAGGGTGATTGATACCTATTTAGAGTATCAGTCACTGGGGCTGAGGGAGATAGCTCTGAGGCACAAATTCCTGCCTGATAAGTGCGAGGTCATGGGTTCGAGCCCCGGTCCTGCAACAAAGAAAAAAAATAAAATAAACCGGCAATCTATTTGGGCCGGTGAAACAGCTCAGCGGTCTAAAGCGCCTGCTTAGGAAAGCTTAGGCAACCACGGAGACCACAGTTCGATCCCCGACACCACATGCTGCGCCAGCCCCACCCCCAGGCAGGCTGAGCTGGTCATAACATGAATTGGTGAATGAGTGAATGAGTGAATGAAAAAATTAATTTAAAAATTAAAAAAAAAAAAAGAATATCAGTCGTTGATGCCCGTCCCTAGGGAAGTATGTAGCTGTATTTGTTTCCTCTTTTGTCTTGAGGTCTGGCCCATAAGGAGTGTCTGTCTCTTCCAAGTTGCAAAGTCACCTTGTCTTCCATCTTGTCTCCTTGAGGACCTGGCCCTGTCTGACTGCCTAGAATATTTTTATCTAATTCAGCTGCCTACAACACATGAATGCTAGAGTTGCACTATACGATGACCATGACAAAGTGACATTTCAAAGGTGTAAGACCATAGCTCTTATATATGTATAGTTTGGCCTGAATTTTCTTTTTGAGTAAGAGAAAATTAACTGTTAACATATTTTAGAAGGATGTGGCTTATAAAGAGCTGGATTTCTGCTGGCAAGGTGGTGTCATTACTCACAGAGCTGCAGCAGCCAGCGCTGGGCCAGGGCATGGAGGATAGGGTGACTCGGGGTGAGTCCCCCAGCCTGCAGCCTTAGGACCTGGGCTCTTGCCCTGTCTTTCCCCAAGCCCTCGCTCAGGAAGCAAGGTGCCCCAGAGCTCTTGGGCGGGCTGTGGGCTTTTCACAAAGCACATTGCAAGCACAGAAATCTGTGTTTTATAATAGCTCTTACCAACTCAATTGCAAAGTCTATAAAGAGACACAGGATAAATACCCTGGGGGAAAAGTAGGAGGAAAGTCGACAACTTTCGTAAATGCCATAATAAATAAGTGATTTTGTTGTTGTTTTGCTTTGCCTTCAGAAACAGTTATCAGCTCGGAACTCAAGCATTTCTGAGGCAATGAATTCCCCAGCATGGGGTCCTAATGAGAGAGCCCTCTTTGCCTGGGGCTGAGGATCTGATTTTTGAGGCAGAAGAAAAGCTGGAATGAGGGGATAAGTGCCTACCCCGTTGTGTAAATGGAGAGTGAATGGGGAAGAAAGTGTTTATGTCCCATAAAAGCCTAACAGGCACCTGAGGCGAAGGCCTCACTTGGGAGGCGGAGCTTGCCTCTGAGGCTAGTCCGCTCCTCTCCCAGCCTGGCCTCTGTTCAGATCGGAGAGAGTGGAAGAGACCAACCGGTGGGTGCAGTGAGTGGAGAGGAGGGTGGGCTGGAGCCAAGCCCTTCGGGAGACGCTGGGCAACCCAGGCCTTGGAGAAACCCTAACAGTGGTCGCAGTGCTTTTCTAAGACTTGATGGCAGCCCACCCACAGAGGAGCACCCTGGCCGCCGCCTCCCACAGCCATCGTGCAGGGCAGGGGGGCCTGGCAGGCCTGGATGTTGGGGCATGGCCACGTCATGAGCAGAGTCTTGCGCTGCTCCTCAGTCCAGGTTTCAGATCTTCGCGAGGGAAAGGTGTCCCTCTCTGTCCCGAGTCGGAACTCGAGCCTGGCACAGAGCTTCCGGAGGATGCTTCTGTCAGATTGATCTTCTCCCATTGGCCTTTCAGCCAGAAAACGCCCACTGATTTTCTGTTTCCTCCAGAAAGAGCCTGAGGACTCGATCTCCTCCAGCTCTCCACTGGCTTTCACTCCCAGGGGGCCCCCTGGAGCCCCCGCTGTGGCAGGGAAGGAGCCCAGCCGTGCCAGCAGCGTCCTCTGAGGGCAGGGGCGAGCCCAAGCCTTCCCGCTGGGGATGCCTCTGCAGACCCCGCTGTGGGCCGCTGCCCAGGTCCCGCAGGCCGAGCGAGCCTCCTTTCTCCATCGCCCCTCGGGAGCCAGACAGAGCTCTGTGAAAAAGCCCCCGTGCGTCATTAATGATGATTACGTCTAAATTCTACAGACCGTTTCCGGTGGGCTGGCCGCCTGCCAACCGCACTGCGTGGGCGACTTCCTTCCCGGTTGCAAGGAGCACGCAAGGGTAGGAGAGTCCCCGTGTCGCAGGGGAAGCGAGCCAGGGTCAGGGCGTTCACCTTGTCCAAGGCGGGCTGCAACGGAGCCGTGGAACCGGGTCTGTTTCAAGAGCTCAAAGGAGAGGCGTCCAAACTTTGCTGTACATCCGGGACACCAGGGGCGCCTGCAAACGCGTGCATTCCGGGCCGCGCCCCCTGGCGCACCTGCCGCAGCTCTGCAGCGGACTCCGAGACAAAAGCCCCAGTGGCCCCCTGTATTCCTGCTGGGCCCTACTGTGTGTCCTAAGCAGTGTGGGCCCCAGCTGGAGGTCCTACACCTCAGCTTGGTCACAGAGCTCAGATGGTCACACACGAGCCACCGGGGCACTCCCTGGGGCCAGGGCGCGTGCCGCTCCCTCAGCACCGCTTCCTGCCACGCAGGGTCCCACCTCAGAGAACAGCAGGGAGATGTTTCCACGCTGACCACGTGCCTGTGTGTCACCCACCTTCTGGCGGGCTCACCTGCGACAGGCACAGGCCAGAGCTGGGACCGCCGAGGCGTGCATCATTTTCACTTTCCTGAAGCAGGTAGCACCCGGGTCCCTGCTGGCCGTGTCTCGGCTCTCCCAACACGCGGGGCTCAGAGGTGGAGGACAGCTGCAGGCTTGCGCGGATCACTCGCAGCTCCGGTCTGCGGCTTCATCTTGAGAAGCACCGCAAATTCACTTCCACTGCGCCAAGGTCACTGTGTCCTTCAAGCGCACGGATTCCCTGAGAGGCGTCTTTTCTTAGCCACTTCCAGCCCAGCCTGACTGCCTAATAATAAATGCTCAACGTGACCTGCTCCCCAGCAGGGGCTGATGAGCTGCACCTGAAATTGATTTAGATGAGTCATGCGGTCTTCAGGCGCCTCGGAAGCATCATCGGAGTCAAACTCTGTTATCCGACATTTAAGCAGATAACACGTGTATATATAAGACTTCTAATTAAGGAATTGGATTTTCTGACACTTCTGGGGCTACAGTGCATTACAGTGGCTGCTTTAGCATAAAAGGGGACCTGCTCCAGACTGATAAACGAAGACGGATATTTTTCTCAGTCTGCACATTGAACGCGAAGCTCATCACAAACAGCGTTTGTGTAAATGTCCACGAATGTGAGGAGTTCAGTGAGAAGACGCTGCTTTTCATTTTCCTAGGGTAGCAATGACAGTCCTTGGGTTTTGCTCAGCGATGCCATGGTGACACTGTCAGGCACTTTTGGGCCCCTGGGGTTTTCCATAATTGTGTCTCCAGTGAGGAAATGGCCAAGTCCGTCTGGCCAAACCCTGGGTCCTGGAGGTGGGCCTGGCTGCATGCGACAAAGGCCAGGATGCCCCGACGGAGTTAGACATGAGCATCAGAGGACCAAGCAGAAGAGCGTCCTCGCCTCGGGGAGAGGTCACGTCAAGGTCAAGTTCGAGCCGAGTGTTGCTGGACCTCCAGGAGGCAGCGACGACATGGAGGGCATAAACGGCGAGCACAAAAACCACCGCAGTCATTCCGTAGAGCGGGAAGGCAACCAGCAGCGAGCCGTGCAGGAGCGGTTCCAACATGGCGCCTCCGCTGGGCAGGAGGAGAGGACCCGCCAAAGCGCAGCCCAGCAGCCTCCCGCGGGGGCAAAGGTGGGAAGGTGCTCAGAGTGGCCGCTCCTCCTCTGACAGTGCGCAGGCCCCTGGAGTCAGAAAGGGCGCGGGGATTAATTTTCCTGGTCTTGGCCCGTTGTAAAACATCGTGGACGCTACTTTTCATTCTACTGCGAGTAGATGCGTGTGGAAGGCAGCAGAACGTAGCCGCCTGGGTTGGTGCATCGCAGGTCTCTGCTTTCTAGGTTCAGGTACAAAGGCCATGGGAGGTGGAGATGCTGGATGTGTGACCTCGAGGGCCAGGAGTGTGCTGCAGGACCCGGGGAGAGGGCCATGCCGAGCCGCCACAGCCTCCTTCAGCTCTGTGTGCATGCTAACAGCCAGCGTCTTGGGGTTCGGGAGTTCTTTTAGACCTGGGACTAGGAGAAGCAGGCGTTTCTTCCAGGTCCGTTTTCCTGCCCCTGGAAGCCTCATCTCCTGGTGTCTGTCGTGACCTGTCCCTTCCAGGATGTCCACACGGGGTGTCAGCTTTTGCGATCCTTCCCCACAGCAAGTCCGTAGCCCTGCTGCAGTGCGCCAAATTTTCCTTCTGAAAATCTCTTGTCTCCGAAATTTGATAAAAGGGTGTGTATATTTAATTATTTTTAATTATTTTTCTTTATTTATTATTTGGAACAGGGTCTCACTTGGCAACTCAGACTCACACTGACCCTTCCGTGTCAGCCTCTCCAGTGCTGAGGTTACAGCCCCCCAGGCCCAGTTTTGATGGTTGGCACAACATGAGGCCAGCACAGAATGTAGTACTGAGGATCGAGTCCAGGTCCTTGCGCTTGCCAGGCAAATACTTAGACTGCCAAGCTGTCTCCCCCGCCCAAGAGGGCCCTTGTTATGCATAAGTTTATAATGAAAGAATGGCATGTGCAAGGGGATTTTATCTGAACCGTGTGGACTTTGGAGAATCTTTGAGAGCTGTAAACACGTCCTGCTTTGCTTTATTTGGTATGTCTTCCCCGGCAGCTACAACCTCACGGGGAGCCAGCGGAGTCCACCGCGGGAGGATCTCTCAGCCGAACCAGCCCTGGTGATGCGTGTGCACATTGCTGTGAGTATCATGTTTTAGGGTCAGGCACGAATCTCAAAATAGTATTGACATGAAACTTCTTGGAAACATGTACAGGTAAGGCTTGCCGTCCGCCTGGACAAAAGTAAGACTCAGTACAATCATGTTTCCATGTAGTAGTATGCAGAAGGCCAGTGACGGCATGCCGGAAGCGTTGATAGCTGCCTTTTAGGAAGAGTGAAAACACGGGATTTGTAGTAAGAGAGGAAAGCCATGAACACTCAAGAGAGATGCCAGGAGGGCGAGCCCTTCCCAAAGATGGAGGAGCGGTCGCTGGAGAAGCCGCCATGGCACATATGAAAGTAGTAAAATGGAAAAGTGATTTATCACCACTCCGTTATTTTTTAAATATAAGATTTTATGAATTCACTCCAGGAATGAATGCAAGGCTAACCCAAATGAGAATGGAAGAGTAGCACGATTTAGCGTGGATTTTGCTCATGAAGTTGGGCAGGCTGATGTAGTGGGCATTAGCCCGGAAGGCCTGTGACTGTCTCCCATGAGGTGTCGCCTCACTGAGAAGTGGAACCAAAGGATCGGACCTGAAAAGACCCCGGGGAGCCACCTGAGGTCGTGCTGCTCCATGGCTGCAGTAGCTGGTGACTCAGGCACCCGCAGCAGCAGAACACAGCCGTCCTCTGGTTACAGCCATCTGTAAACGGGGGGTGCTGGGCAGCTCCCTCTGGTGCTGTCCTGTGATGGGACCGGAATCTCTTCCCTCAGTCTTGTCCTCAGGGCGACCAAAGGGTGCTCTGAGCAAGCAGGTGTCACCAGCCAAGGGAACCTGTGCCTAAGACCCAGCGCTTGGAGTCCTGGAGGTGGCACGGTTGCACCTGAGCACCCAGGCTCTTACGCCTTGTGTCTCTTCTTCATTTGCTTTTTCTAAATGAAGTGGAGACGCAGCCCCACAGGAGGCCCACGTAGCGAGTGGGTCCCAGCAGGGCTCTTTTGCCATCCAGCGGGCAGCTCTGCACCTCTGTGTTTCAGGAGGGAGAGGAGCCCTGTTCAAGAGAGAGGGACTGCCGCCTGCTTAGGCAAGTTTAGGCAACTGCAGAGACCCTGGTTCAATCCCCGGCACCACATGCTGAACGAGTCCCACCTCAGGGCAGGCTGAGCTGGCCATAATACTTAAAAAAAAAGAGAGAGAGAGAGAAAAGGCTTGCTAAGTCATTAGTTTTTGGGGGGGGCAGGGTTCTAACTCACGACCTTATACTTGCCAGGCAGGCACTGGTGCCATGGAGCTATCTCCTCAGCCGCTAGTAAGTTGTTAGTTGAGTGAAGCCTGCTCCTTGTCAAAGGCACTTGCACTGTCCTCCCCATTTGATGCTCAACTGTTGGCCCAGGCGTCCCGTGAGTCCATGCTGGACCCTGCAGTATCGTAACACAATTACAGCCCAGGGTACAGGCGAAGCGGCTCCTCTTCCCTCTGGAACAGAAGCTGGCGTTGCGCTGCAAGGCTGGGATGGGGGTTTGCAAGTGCGTGGGTGTCGCCGAGAGCCTCTCTCCCTCCTGGATGAGGGGCCCAGGAAAGGCAGCATGGAAACGCACCAGCCCCCTGCTGAAGTGGCTGGGTTGGGTGCAGGAGCCGAACCTAGCTGAGGAAGAGGCAGGAGAAAGTGTCCTCGAAGCCTCAAGGGCCCCCTGGTTTAAAGAGGGCTTTGGGGCTGGGGAGGCAGCTCAGCAATCTAAGCGCCCGCCTGGCTAGTTCAAGGTCCCAAGTTCAAACCCTGGTATCGAACGCTATGCTAACCCTGGAACCAGGTGTAGTGGCACACACCTGCAATCCCAGTGCTGGGGAGGCTGAGGCAGGAGGATCGCTACGAGTCTGAGCTGCACAGCAAGACCCAGTATCAACACACAAATAAATAAATAATAAATCTTTAAAAATTAAATAAAGAGGGCTTTGAGCAGTGGGCACCTGGGGTGCAGAGCTGTCGCCCAGGTGCCAGCTGTGCTGAGCAGCGAGGGTTTCTCTGCTGCTAAAACTGTTCATCTTAACCTGGAGGAGACAAAGCGCTGGAGCACCCAGAGCCATGGTTCTCAGCACTTTTTTTTTTTTTCTGACTGGACAATGACCCTTATCAGGTTAGCAAACTTCAGCTCCTATTTCTAGTATTCTGCTTGTTTCTTTCCCATTGTGTCACAGGCTGCCCTTGTTCTTGTTTTTCATGCAAAGCAGGTATCACGCTGTGGAAATCATCATTCACAGCTGGAAATGAGCACGGAGTGCTAGGGCCTGGGAATGCTGCTTCTGGAAGCCACGTGGCCCAGGCCTGAACTGAAGAGCAGCTCGTGGGGCCCGGAGGTCCCCGCTATTGGAGGGGACCGTGGCAGAGCTGTGGCTCCTGCTCTTGGGGTCAGCCAGCTGGGAGACAGCAAGGAGTGAAGACCGCTGAAGGCTTCTTCTGCAGATACACAGCCGGTTGCAAATCCAGACGCCACCCGGGCACAGGGACAAGGGAAAATCAAGCTCTCCGCTTTGGTTTTGTCAACCACCTGGATTCAAATCGCACGAGGAAATCATCCTCTAACCCAAGAGAACATTTGTGAGTTAGGGTTGCTCAAGGCGAGCCAGGGGTCAGGCTCTGCCCCCAGTGCCGTGTGGGCAGCTCACACACACTTGAACACTCGGAGGTGACTGCGAGGTCTTCTTTCCACACAGGTCAGGATTCTGGTGTTGTCCAGAAAGGTCTCTCCGATGTCGTGTGAGAAATGCGGGGGTCAGAACTCAGGCTGGTCCCCAAGCGTGCTCTTCCTGTTCTGTTAGCTCACCCCGTGGGTCCCCTCTCCTGAGCACTCTGGCGTCATGCAGGTGTGTGGGTTGGCTTCGCTTCTGTCCCCTGCGCGTCTGGGCTCACACTCAAAGACACCATTGCTCAGACCCATGGCAAGGGGTTGCACACGTGACAACTTAAGGAAGATAGCACAATCAAGAAACATAGAGGAGGTGAAGCGCAGGCCCAGGGGGCCGTGTGAGTCTCCCGAGTGCAGTGCCAGAGCTGCCTCGCTCTCAGCTCTTTAACCCCCACCCCGCTGTCTTGGTGAGCAGAGAAGACATATCCTCCAGGCCACCCACCGGCAAGCACACCCAGGATGGCAGGTTCTTCCCAGCTCACAAAGAGCTTTAGCGGCATGCGGGCTGAACTATAGGGGGTGCAGTGTCGCGCCCCCCACCCGTGCAGCCCAGAGAGTGACTTGAAGCCGTGATAATCACGCTGTATGAAGAGGCTGGGGAGATCAAAGCGGGCCCAGGTGCAGGTTACAGGGTGGAGCTTGGACACAGCTCCGGTTATTTGTAGAAATCTGAAATACCTGAAGTGAACAGAAGGGGGCGGTCGAGAGAACAAGGCCTGGTTCCCCTCCTGCCTCGCGGCTGTGACAATGGCAGCACATGGCGCCCACGCACCAGTCTCTTCCGGCTTACTGGGTTCCCACCTCTTGGGTTTGTGTCAGACATAAGGCTTTATTGTCTAGCTAAAAGGTATCTTTTACCCATTGGGTATCTATCATCTGTTTACACATGAAAAATAAAGACACTGGAATGTTCAGTTTGATTATTTTATGATGTACATGCTAGATGCTTGTCGATATTATATGTACCCAAGGGGGTCACAACTGGGACGAAGGTCGCGTCCCTGTCCCAGGCTTAGGCCATGTCAGAAAGTCAAAGACTTCACTTCAGCACCACGTGGAAAGCGGTGGTTTGCTCTGTCGTGTGCGCTGGTCTCCGTGCTAGGTTCAAAGTTCTGGTTTTGTCTGCTGAGTTACACATGCCCCAGTCTTTCCCAATGTTTTGACAAACTGGAGCACGTGGCTCAGATGCTGATCCGGGACCCCTGAGGCTGATGAGCCAGTCCTGGGCTTCAGCCACCCGGCTGCTTTCATGGGACGAAGGTGTGGATCTCCACCTGAATGATGTGATCCGCTTAGCAACTCTGAAAAGACAAGGATGAATCCACAGTGGTGGAAAATCCCCAGGAAGCTTCAACTGCCTGAAGCATTGCGTTTCTGCCGGCCATGGCTACTTGCAGGACAGTAAGAGGAAAGAGTTCTCGCATCTCAGGTCGAGCGGGAGCTCCAGCATGGATGCACGGCCCCTGCCTGCCTCATGGTTATCCTTGTCCTTCTTCAGGGCTATGTTGGGTAATGTGTGAATGTGTGTGTGTGTGTGTGTGTGTGTGTGTGTGTGTGCGCGCGCGCGTGCAGGGGTCAGGGCTTATACCCTCTGGTGACTGTCCATATGCTTTCCCAAGCTGCCAGCAATGGGTATGTCCTGTCAACAAGTGGCAGGATGAAGAGAAACCTTGACAATGGAGAGTCCCAACTCCTGCCACCTCTCAGGAACACTGTTCACCGCCCTCTCTTCCAGAGAGGTGCTCTGGCCATCTGGGGGTCCCAGGAGGTGGGTGTGGGCGGGCTCTGCACGGCAGCCTTGGTTCTCGCAGGGTGGGGCCCCATGCCTCCGCGGTCGCACCCCCATTCCTCTCAGACATAGTT
Organism: Capromys pilorides; assembly: GCA_004027915.1. Taxonomy (NCBI): domain Eukaryota; kingdom Metazoa; phylum Chordata; class Mammalia; order Rodentia; family Capromyidae; genus Capromys; species Capromys pilorides. The sequence goes on from PVKN010024646.1 coordinate 9,416, forward strand.
GCTCCTCACAGCCATGAAGAGCTCCCACTCTAACGCAGCGTCCGGCTCTTTGTCTCCTGGGAAGCAGAGAGCTGAGCCGCTGGCCGCTGAAGCACTTCCCAGAGCTCAGTGTGCACGTCCACCTTCTGGAGTAACAGGGCTGAAAAACGGGGGGGACCACAGGGTGTTTGAAATGAGACTCAAGAAGAAGAAAGCCGCTTTTATGGAGAGGCTTATTGGCAAAGTACAAATACCGCACTTAACGCACGCTGGAATACACATTCTTAGCACCTCCTGAAGGTTTCTTCATGCATTTATATAGACCGTGTGGGTCATGGTGGGGTGTTGATGTTTTGCTGAAAAAAGAAAATACAGGAAAGTGCAGAGAAGAGTTTCATTGTAGACAGAAAATAATGATCTCAGGGCTTCGGCACCCTCGGGGACACTGTCCTTGCACTCAGAGAAGCCACCATGCCGTGCACAGACAGAACCAGGCAATCTTCGTTTTGGAGACCCTTAAATATCTCTGTCTTTAATTACTGATCTGGAACCTTGGTTTGGATGAAATGATGCATTTTATTCGAAGTTGACAGCTTGCTCTTTAGGTGCTGCGGGAACGGAGGTCAGAGACCATCCTTCCTTTTCCTGGGATCGTGAACTTCCCAGTGAGATGGTGTTTTGAAATGCGGGGGTGACGTGAGGCTGCCTTGCTCCGCTTTGTTTCTGCAGCAGGCTTGGTACTGCCTCACAGTTGACCTGACACTGTGCCTCTTATTTGTTTGATCATAATTATGCAAAACCCTGGGGTTTAGCTGCGTCCGTCATTGGCCCAGAAACCACCCAGGGGCTGCTGAGCCCCACTTCTGGATGTCAGTCACAGGGCATAGACTGGAGCCACAGAGGTGGAATTCATACCCATTGTCATTGCTGTGTGGCTTGGAGACCATCTCTGGGCTCCCACCCCTGCCCGCCGGCACCGTCCCCTGCCCTGTTTTCTGGCCATCCCCCGCTTCACCCCTTCACCTGCTGCTCCTGGCTTAGAGCTGGCCACCCAGGGACTGAGGCTCCTAAAACTCAGGCTGTATTAAACCTTTCCTTTATCAAGTTCTCAGTGTCAGGTGTTGTATTTCAGCAACACAAAAGCCAACAAGCCCATCACTTTGAGATCTTCTTGCGAGGCCACAATAAAAGAACCATCTCTCTTTATGAAGAAATCTGATTGCAAGAAATAACAAAGATGTACAGGTATCCTCATTGCCTGCGAAACACACTTGGCTCACACCTGCTGGCTCCCTTCCCAGGGGAATTCTTTCCCCTTTCAGTTGCCACCGAGGAAGTCCTTGCCGTCTGGGCTTCAAGTCTCTTCCGAGGCTGGGCTGAAATTTTCCTAGGAAAGATATTTCAGACCACATGGCACAGACACAGCTGGCATGGCTAGGCCCCCTGCCTTCACCCTGAATCTTGATTTCATTCCTCTGTGTCATGGCAGTGGCCTTGCCCTTGCCCCTGACCAAGCTGAGAGAAGGTGCAGCTTCCAGCAGCCTAGTGGTGCATAGACAGATGGGGGTCTCCTCTCAGGGCAGGGCAGAGGCTAAGCCTGACCTCTAACTCTGGAATGGTCAGCCCACATGGAAGACTTTGCTTCACCTTCATCCCTGAGAACTGCATCTTGTATTCCAGAAACAAACACAAGGTGTTGGGCTCACCATGGGTGACGTCCAGGAAGGTCCTGCACAACCTAGAAGATGTGGGCAAACTGAGATGTAAGAAGACAGACGCTGGAAGGAAAGATGGGCTCACCCGTGGTCGGATAAATCCAAAGGAAGGTGACTTGTGAGACACCGTGACATGGACAATTCCGCATTGCTTACCATAGTTCAGGAGTCATTTAGGAGTCATTTGTGTCATTTCAGGGTGGAAGTGACAATGACTGCCCATCTGTCTCTGAGCAGCGTGGCGCATTCTCATACTTTAGTGTGCTTACCAGACACTGACTCTGAGCCACGGGCTACTCGTGAACTCCAAGGGCAGGCGTGGGCTTGGGAGAATTCCGGCAAGAGCCCGGGGACTCCCTGAGACACTCCTGCCTGAGGCAGCCTTGAATGGGGGGTGGGGGGGGAAGGACAGAGATTTCAACTGTCGTCCTGGGAGGAAGCTGGAGCCTGCTGGACAGGATGCGCTCACTGGGGCCGTGGACACTGAGGGAGACGGGCTCGGCCAGCAGAGGTCTGCTGAGGAGACCAAAGATATGGCGCTGATGCAAGCGGGGAAAGAGACCAGGAAGCCAGCTACCCAATTTCTAGCTGCTGGAAGGCCTCCCTGGTCTTCACTCAGTGTCCTGCTCAGTCTATGGAGTACAGAAAACTGCAAGGAGGCTCAATGTGCCAAAGAAAAGATGCAAGAAGCACTGTGAGGTCAGGCCAGAGGCAGAGCCCAGGTGTGTGTGTGTGTGTGTGTGTGTGTGTGTGTAATGCACACAAGTAATCAGGAGTACGGCTGTGATCAGTAGTTTGAGCAGTGCAGCTGTGCCCAGCCAGCCCTGCCTGGGAGAACCCAGGTGGCAGCAGCACTGCCTTGGGTCCACAAGGCATTGCTGACACCAACCGCGTGTGGAAAAGTTTCTGTAAGATCCCCTTGGTCCTAGTAATTTGCTGGAGAGATGCGAAGAATTCAGAGAAATGGTCCCGCGGTGGTGTAGTTTTGTTATATAAAATGAACATTAGAACCTACCGAGCAGAGAGCCCGAGGGAGGGTTCCAAGGGGCAGCTTCTGTGGCCGCCCTGCAGCCCCCACAATGTTACCAGGCATGCTGTGTGTGGACACAGAGCCCTGGCCACCAGGAAGTGCCCCTGGGACTCAGCATCCATCAGGAGGTGGCCCCAGGACTCCGTGTCCACCAGGAGGCACCCCTGGGACTCCGTGTCCACCAGAAGGTGGCCTCAGGACTCCGTGTCCACCAGGAGGCGCCCCTAGGTCTCCGTGTCCACCAGGAGGTGGCCTCAGGACTCCATGTCCACCAGGAGGTATCCCTGGGACTCTGCGTCCACCAGGAGACACCATCCCTGGGACTCTGCGTCCACAGGAGGCACCCCAGGACTCCACATCCAGCAGGAGGTGCCCTGGGACTCTCTGTCCACCAGGAGGCACTGCTGGGACTCCATATCCACCAGGAGGTGCCCCAGGACTCCATGTCTACCAGGAGGGTCCCCGGACTCCATGTCCACTGACCATATTATATCTTCCTCACATAGACATGCAGCCCTGGTCACGTGACAGAGTACTATTCCAAGCTCTGTGCCACCCGTGGAGCTTGGGGGTGACACCATCTACATGAAACCCCAAACCTATAGCAATGGGTGGCATTTTGGGTGTTCTGCCTCTTTTCCTGGGTCATCTCAGGAGAATACACTGTGGCTATGATCTAAGGAGCCCGAAGGAAAAGTAGACGCCTCTGGAGATTCCAGGGATTGCGAGGCAGAGACCGGGGCGAAGCACAGCCACTCCTGTGTGTGAAGGTGATTCTTACTGCAGAGTGGCTTATTAGCAGAGCTAATTAGTGTGGCGAGAGCGGGAAGTTTTCTCATGGATGGAATACGCTGCAGAGGGAGCATGGGGAGGGAAAGAAAATGTGGGCTGTGGCCCTTGTCAACCAGAGCTCATTCCTGCCAGTCACCTATGTGGCAGGGCATAGACTGGAGCCACGGAGATGGCATCCAGACCCATGTTTCCTCCCTCCACATGCTGTGTCTCCAAGGGGGCGTGTTCATCAGCTCTGCGTCACTGTGGCAAAATTCCTGAGGGAAACAACTCAGAGAAGGGAAGGTTTATGCGGGCTCACGGTTTCAGAGGTTTGCGTCCTGGGCCAGCTGGGCCCATTTGGTCGAGCTTTTCCTGAGGTGGAAGCTTGAATTCACAAGGGATTATGGGAAAGCGCTGTAGGAAGCAAAGGTAAAGACGAAAGGCCAGGAAAGACAATGCCCTGCCGCGCTCTGTCCAATGAGACGCTTCCTCCCACTGAGGCTATTGACCTGCGGACTCATCTATGGAGCAGTCCATTGAGGACATTGGAGGCCTCATTACCTGCTCATTTGCCCTAAGCCTCACCCCTGCACACAGCTGCACCCGGGAGGAAACCCTCTGTTCTTGGTCTTGGGGCATCCATCACATCCAGACCATGCCAGAAGGCCAGAGGGGATGCTGGCTTTGGCCTCCATCTTCCTGGGGTGACTCCACTATGAACCAGGGTCAGATGCTGACTTCAGATTGTAGGCGTTTCTTACCCAATTCCTGACTTTCTTCAAGAATTTTAGAGGAAGGTAGGACGGGATGTGAGTTGTCATTTTCCAGGTGTCGACCCTGCCCCCTGGCGGAGTGCGGCAGAACTGCAGCTTGCATCCCCGCCTGCCCCCAGCCCACGCCTCATTCCAGTAACCCCAAAAGGGTGTCCTGTGCCTTCACTGCCCCCTCAGAGAAGAGAAGGAGGCTGGAGGCTGCTAAACCTGTGGAGCCGAGAGCAGCAGATGGGCCAGCTCTCTTCTCTGTGCCATCCACGAGGTGCCTGGAGAAGAGGGAGCCCCCGGCTGATTCTCCCATGTGGGAAGTAAAGAAAACCTTCCCGCCTGCCCGTCATCTGTGCTAGGAAACTTCCGAGGCAGCGGCAGGTGGGAACTCGGCTGCTAGATTTGGCCGCACAGAAGGAAAGGAAGAGCCGACTGGGAAGAGGAGCTGGGAAAGGACCAAAGGAGCTCGGCCTGGAGGCCCGGAGACCCTGCGAGCAGGGCCGGCCTCGCCCGGTGGCATTCCTCCAGCAGCAGCCTGGCTGCAGCCCATTTGGCGTGCCTGCACGGTCCAGAAAGCAGGAGCCCAGGCGCTCATTATCAGGAGCTGACTGGGGAAAGTTGCGGTAGTTCTGAAGTAATTAAGATCGCATTTGAATAATGTGATGAGCACTCGCATTTCCTTTATTGGGAAGGTGCTCTGGAGCCCCCAGCAAAGCTGCC
>PVKN010024647.1:0-14384 GCA_004027915.1 Capromys pilorides
CCCAGGCTGCATGCTCACCCTGACAGCAGCCCACCCAGCAACAGCTCACCCAAGCAACTGCTTGGGATAGCAACAAAGCATAAGATCTTGATTGGCCTAAAATACACCAATCAGTGAAGATCTCATAAGCTTCAATCTACCCTAGCAGCAAAGACTAAGACTGATTGGCTCAGAACCCCCATTAGAGCAGGCAGAGCAAAGACCCGGGTGGAGAAGTTCATTTCCAGCTCTTGTTTGCTGGGCACCTTGTTGCTCACAGGCTTTGCCCACACTCACCCCGTAGTCTAAGCAGTCCTCTCCTTTGCATTGCTTTTGCTCCTTAGCTCCTCATTCTGTGGTAGATGATGTGACTGCCCCGCTCTCCACCTGGGGGTTCTCTGGTTCTGAGTCACCCTGGCCCCATTCACTCATTCCTTACCAGAGTGAGGGCCTGAGCCCAGAAAAGGCTGAGGAAGGCCCCAACTTCCCAGACCTCCCCTATGTTGCATGATGGCTTTTCCACTGTCCCTTCTACTCTCCATCTTCAGTCATAGCTGGCTTATGGGAGGACCTGAAGTAACAAAAACACTTCCAAGGGGAACTTGCCCATTGCTGATGGGTGGGGTTTTGGTGGTGCAACAGAACAAGCTTGCAGTTTCACTTTGAATGGTTCATGTTTTCTGTCTCCCAGAAATTTATCACATTTTCAAATGTAGTCAGGAGACTTTTCCAGTTCTTGCTGTTCTCGAAGATGATTCTCTTAAATTAAGGATTTCTTCAACATATGAGAGGGAGAGAGAGGCTGCAGAATTTGGGGAGGAAAAAGGAAGTATTCACATATTAAATTTTATCATTAATGGCAGTAGGGTAGAGTTTATTAATTGGTTTGGGACCTGCCCCACAAGTTGGTAGAGCATATAGATAGAAAGATGTGTCTGGGAAGGTCATGCATGCTGGTGTGGCCTGCAAGATCTATGTCGAATCCTCAGCCTTTCCCCTCTGGCATTCACTTCCTACTCTGCTTCCTGGCCACAATGCATCAAGAAGCTTTGCTTTGTCTTATCTTTCTATCATGATTACCCTGTCTTGAGGCCAGATAATCATGGACTTTAACTGCAAAATAAATTAAGCCTCTCCTGCTTTGAATTGTGAATATTTAGTATTTTTATGATGGTGATGAGAAAGCTTAGCAGAAAATTAGTATCAGAGGAGAGGATTTGTTGCTATGACTACAGCTCACCATGTGGTTTAGGAGGTTTTGTAACTAGTTGGTGGGAGGACTTTGGAAAGGTTTGCAGATGTGGGCCTGAGGAGTCTCTGCTACAAGCAGAGTTTGACGGGTCATTCTGGTCCAAGCTCCAAGGACAAGACTACTAATAGGAATGTGGACAGAACTGGCCAGGCTCCCAAGGTTTCATTTAGGAACAAAGACTAAATGGTGCTGGTATATATATATACTGTGATTTGATCAGGTCCTGCCACTTCACTACAGACTAACGTTAAGGGTTATGGAGTAACTAATGTGGTAGAGAAAATAGGAAAATTTCAAACTAGCTCAATATTTAAGCAGTGAGATGGATACTCCTGATTGCTGTAAGATTTATAGTGACAATAGAGGTCAAAAGACAGAGCTGAAAAATTTAACGTATGGCCAGAAAAGAACTAGATATAAAGTTGAGGCCAAAGGAGGTATGAGTGCTGAATACTTTAGATCCTTAATAATCAACAATAAGTACTTTTACAGGGCTAAAAGGAAGATGTCTTCAGGACATCTCGGGAATCAGAAAATCCCCATCTACTTCAAGCTCAAGGGCCCCAAATCATCAACTCTTCTTTCTGGGACCTGTGCTAGAGAAGGCCCCCACCCCCCCCCAAGGAATTGGTTTGCCAGAATTGATGTCACAATGTTTAGCCTTCCAGGCCCTCGAAGTTTGCTACTTCCATGCTTCAAGCTGAACAAGCTATTTGCACTGCAGCAGACTTGACCTCGTCCACATGATGCAAGAGTTGTGGGGTCAAGGAGTCACCACCTATGCTTGAAAAGCAGGCGTGGGAGGCCAGGTAAGGAGCTCCTTAGATGCTAGTCCATGAAGCTGTGAAAGGGAGCTCAAAGTACAGCAGAGACCCCAGCAAGTCAGAGACGTCAGGCACAAGGGATGTATGTGGAGGAAAGAGCCAGGTCTTGAATGGAACTAGCCCAACAGAGAGGCCTTCTGGGCAGCAACCAGGCTGGCCACAGGGGCAGGGTCTCTCAAGATGGGTGGGGCATGGTAGTTAAATTGAAGCTACACTTTGGGATTGGCTTTGGGATCTGCCCCACTGATGTAGCATCACCCTTCTGAGTGTGGCTAGGTGGGTCACAGAGGATGGCTTTGGTGTGTGTATCTGGTCCCTACCCTGCTCCTCTGTTATTCGCTTCCTTCTCTACTCCCAAGCCACCATGAGCTGGGAAGCTTCCCTTGGTCATGCCCTTCTACTACCATATCTCTCCCCAGAGCCAGCTGATCACGCACTGAAAATACGAGTGAACTTGCTTTAAGAGATGGGTATTGGGTACAGTGTGTTGGTGAACAGAAAGCTAGTGCAGTATCCCTTCTTAAAAATCTTTAATATTAATTCCAGTAAGGTTTTGCTTCCTTTCAACTGTCTTTTTCTGTCTTTTTGAGTCAGGGTCTTGGTATGCAGTTCAGGCTGGACTTGAACTCACAACAACCTCCCTGCCTCAGCCTCCCAAGTGCTGAGATTACTGGCATCAGCCACCAAGTCCAGCTTGAACTGTCTTTTTTAATATTGTCACTTTTATTTTATTTTATTTTATTTATTTTTTATGTATTTGGGACAGGGTCTACAGGGTTGTACTATGTATATTGGACTCATAGTGATTCTCCTGTTTCAGCCTCCCAAGGGCTGGGATTACAGGTACATGTCACCAGACCCAGTCTCAATCTCCATCTCAGCATGCCCCAGGGCGGGGCCAGCATAACACAATGGGGATTGAACCCTGGCTGCTGTGCTCTGCCTAAGCAGGCACTTTAGTCCATTTTTATTAATCTTGCTCTTTTCCACCATTGTGCCATGTGCCACCCTAACTTGGAGCCAGCTGAGTAGAGAGAGAAACCTCCACAAACAGTGAACTAAATGAGTCTTTTCTTCCTAGGTGTTGAGTGTTAGGTATTTTGTCCCAGCAGTGACAGAAAAGCAACCAAGACACCTACCTTAACTCAAACATCTTAATGCCAGATATGGAATAAGTCTGAAGAAATAGTACAGCATGAACGTAGCCTGTGGACTACATTGTACTAAACCCGAATATGTTATTTCTTTTTGTTAGCTAAAAGACAGTCAAGGAAACTCGATCTGCCGGTTCTTTGGGTCTAACTTGACTTCTGCTGTCCTCCCTGCTGTCAGCCTGGCTCATGTGAGAACCTGCAACACGGCCTATGAGCACACACAAATTGCAGGAAGTTAACATTTCTGTACATTGTAGATACAAGTTAGGGCCGTTTATGTGACTGCTACACAGAGATTGCTACAGTAAGCATATTTTGCCAATCATAGCTTTTTTTTTTTTTTTGTAATCACAGAAAACTGCTTATTGTGAGCACTTATTACCCAATTGAAATGATCCCTTTTAAGGCTGGAGTGTGATTTTGAGTTTTATCCGATTGGAAGCTTATCAGGAAGTGTGATTGCCTGTCTTAATGCCTTATATACAATCAGAAAATATATGTTAATTAGGTAAATTTTCTGCAAGTATGTTTTTGAAATGCTGAGTTTAGAAGAACTTGTTTTCAAAATTACTGAAGATGAGCTCAGAGGAGCAAGGGCAATCTTCGCCCATTTTCTGATACCCTGACTGCTGTACAAGAGACAATTTATAAAGAAACGTGAGTGCATTTGACGCAGTTCTGATGGTTGTGAAGTCTCCAGTGAAGGTGCTTGTGGTGGGGCTTTTTGTGTCATCCTAACTGGTCAGCAGGACGCCATGGCAACAGAGCTGTGGGGAGGGGCCCAGGTGCTCAGGAGCACAGCAGTGCCTCCAGCCCTCACCTCCGAACACCGCAAATTCATTACCATCAACCTGTACATTTGGTGATTGTGTTTCTAAAACTAGATTCTGAGGTACACATTCAAACTATAGCAAAGTCTAAGGCCAAAGGCAGAGTAAAAAGAACAACTGTGCATGTCCAGGAGTGCCAGGACTGCCTGTGCGCCCTGTTCCTGCCTTTGCCCTAGGTAGGATTTTACTTGCTTCAAATCTTGATCCTATTTGGAACTCTAACTTTCATTTTCTTCACCTATGTGTAATGAATCTTCTTTTGGCAACTCAGTGTCTGACTTCTGCATAACTCTTTTCTTTTTTTGCAATTTTAATTGCTTTATTTCCTCCCATACAATTTTATTTTTTAATTTACTTTTATTATTATTATTATTTACAATAGTTAATGCATGGCATAATGTTGTCTTTGTCATGATTGTTCAGAGTACAAGATGCAGACATGATTTCTTATCTAAATATCATTAGTACAGATCTTTCATTGCACAAAGAGAAAGTAGCTGTGTATATAGTCCAATAGTCCATAACCGTAGTGGATTATCACCTCATCTGGCATTATCAGGGGCTGTTAACTTGAGCCTTTTGCAACATAGCATATTAATATGGATTTCCTTTTTACACTTTATGGTTAGACTTTTCTACTGGATGATTAAAACCAAGATAAAGCAAGACCTATGTTATAAAAAGATATGTAACTTTTATATCTGACAAGGTCAGTCAGGTCCCTTCAGGGTTTACCCTGGAACCATGTACTGCGATTTGTAACACTTTTGTCAGTGTCAGCCATCTGGATGAATCACGGCCAATGCTTGACCGTGGAATCCAGAGAGAATGTTTTCTTTTGGCTCTAGCCCTTCAAGGTCAGGGAGAACACAGGACATAAAAGAACCTGTACTATAACAGCATATAACTCAGTGGAGTCCCAGATTTCCTGTTTAAGGAGATTATGGGGTCGCAGAGGAAAGTGATCAATGATGCACAGTGTACGACTCTTTCACTAGGTCACGTTCACTTATAGCTCTCCTACGCCACCATCTTTGGTATGGCTAGCCTTTTCATTGCCTGCAAATTTATTGTGCTAATAAATAGAAGGCATAATAAAGGTACTGGTCAACTATACATGCAGTTTTAAAACTTTACCAATAGCATTTTTAAATATTTATTTTGTTGTATTTGTAGCATTCATGTCCTGTACATATCAAGAAATACCTCTTTGGTTTTGAGGCATCCGTAGCTGCAGATGTGCTACTCAGCAGTGGCGTTCGCTCTTTCTTCACTTTTTTATTTGCTTCCTTTGCCATAAAATTTGCATACAAGAAAATACTCAAATCCCAAGTTCCATTTCATGATTGTTTTGACAAATATTTGAGCTTTTTCACACAAAGCCCCATGGATATAATTTATTTTTTTCTTAAAAGTCTAGCAGCTGACATCTCTAAGCTCACAGGTATTTGATATCTGACTAAACTTGGCTGGGAGCAGACAAATTGGGAAACAAAGCTTGCTTGTAATCAGAATCAGGTTAGGGCATCTTGTTAGCTGGGTCCATGAGCTACTGCGTCCCACTGTCATCTGTCCTTGACTGCGGCTGGCATCTGCTGCCCGAGTGCAGACTTGCATACACAGTGCTCAGCCCTCTAGGCTCTTGGTGGGGCAGAGAAGCTGTGGTTCTCAACTCAGATTCCTTTGCTACTGGATGCTGAGCGCCTGGATCTCAGAGGCGAGGCTTTCTCGGTCCTTGTGTGCCTTCTCCACCTGACAGCTCACGAGTAGCTGTGTCTGTGGTAGAATTTAAGAAGGATTTTTTTGAGGGGTGGGGGGCTGGCTCAGGCTGCCTTATAGGTTGGGCTCAGGATCGAACCACCATCCCCTGTGCCTGAGTGGGATTGCCTACACAGGTGCTTAAACCACTGAGCTAACCTGAAAGCCCCCTGTGGCAGAATTTACATGGCAGAAGTTATTCTGTCAGTTCCTCAGCCATATTAAGCTAGGGTCCTGGGCCTGGTTCTTTCTGAGGCACAGTGCCTTTCTCTTTTGATCTTCCCATAGCATCAATGTGTCATCAGCAGGATTCTGAAGATGTGGGGTTTTCTGGTCCTCTCCTGGTGGCTTACAGCTGTGCTTCCTGTGTGAGAATAATTGTGGTGGGGCTGTGGGATCGCTGAGGAAGGATCTTCCCATCCATGTGGGAACCATCTGCCCTCTGAACCTGCACCCAATCTTTCACTTAAGGGTCCATGGTCATTTGAAGGCCCAGGGGAAGGTGAATATGAGACAGTGAAACATAGGTTTAGGACTGAGACTCCCAGAGAATCCAAATGTCACGTGAGCACGCGCTTGCTGTTCAGACCTGACTTTTAAGTCCCATTTCTTCTTCACCACTTCCTTGGTGGATGTCTTGGTTACTTTTTACTCATTGCTGAGACAAAACACAAATGCCAAAACTGAGGAAGGAAAGGTTTTTAACCTCATAGTTTGTGGAGGTTTCAGCCCATTATCAGCAGGCTCCAAGGCAGGGTGGTGTGTCCAGGGAAGCACTCCAAGATAACAGAAGACAGCAAAAGCAACAATAACAAAGTGTGTGTGTGTGTGTGTGTGTGTGTGTGTTTGTGTGTGGGTGTGTGTTTCCCTCCCTTATATTGCATGCAGATTACCTCCCCTATAGTGCATCTCTACACCCAAGAATGTAAAACTATTGAGTCACCTAGTTAAGCTTCTGCACTGCTCAAATTGACACAAGGTATCAGCCACTGCAGTGGATAATGACTTTGCCTTCTTCACTCTTCTCCTGGTGAGAAAGTTCTAGAGCTCTGTCTCTCCTGGGAGAGACCCATCTTGCTTTGGTATCTAGGTGGATCACTTGGCTTCCACCTCAGCTGTGTGACAAGGCTGTGTTCCTCATACTGCTGCCCAGGTACCTGGAAATTCAAGGATTTAAGACTTGTCGTATACCAAAGAGGCTCAGGTTTATTCAGAATGCAAGTCAGAGATAGCAAAGGAATTTCATCAAGAGAATAATATAGTCAGGTTTGGGCTCTAAAGGAAACAACCACCAATAATGTTAAAATCTGACAGGCAGAAATATTAGTGAGGCCATAAATAATTGTAGACAGAAGAGGCTGAAGATCTAGGTAAGAGTGGACTTAAAAATATCAAAATGTTTCCCTGACTGAAGGACCAATTACTTGAAAGGAAGACAGGATGACACCAGTTTAACTTCACATTCAGTGGACCAGGATGTTTACAATGTGCCTCATTTAATTATCAAAGAGTCCTACTTTTAACCAAAAAAAAAAAAAAAACAAAACACACATTTGGAAATTCCCAGCATAGAAAACTGGGTCAGTGTCATGAAGAGAGCTAAGGTTTGCTTTAAATGGATAAACACTGACAAGGGGACTGCTACAAAGACTACTGAATTGCACACTGGTCCATGCTGTTCAGCTGAGAGCTGGATGTATGAGTTTGGGGATCAAAAGAGAGGTGGAGAAACTGATTTTGTAACATTGCCTCCATGGCAGTTTTGTTGGTATAAATGAGCTTATCCAGCAAATCTGAAGTTAGAAATAGCAGGAAAGAGCCTGACAGAGGCTGATCAGAGAGAAATAAGATGGCACATAGTGCGGAGAACTGCCATTAAAGACGAGATGAAGAGCTGAATTCACCGGATTGGCAGCGGTGTAGCGTCAAGTGGGTAATGGGAGACAGAAAAATTAGACCTAAAATTCACTGAGCAATTATCAAATGAGACAACAGAAGAAATGCCCAAGAGAGTGTGGTGCAGGTAAAGAATTCACAAAACGCCTCTACACTGTCCATCCGTATGCAATATCTCAAGAGAAGATTCCATGTGCAAAACAAAATTGTTTACGGCAATGGTAAGTCTCCCAACATGGTAGGACTAATTTTATCCATTTTTCTTATATACATATTTAGATTTATAAAGTCAAGAGATGAAGAGAACTGTGTGATTCACAATGCATATAACTCATGTAATGTGCTACTATTTCATTATATTTCAAATTATCACAAGTTCTTTCTCTCTGAAACGTAACATAGGCAAATAATGGTGACAAGGAAAAAGAAAGTTTTAACCAAATTGTCAATGGCGCACATGGATAGGTGCCATTCCTCCATCATATCAAAAGATGTGATTCATACACCATAAAAATCACATCCTGGAGCAATCATCTCACACGACCTTGCTCAGGGGAGTTCATTTTTCACTACTGAGGGGGTCAGTGTTTATCCACAGTGTTTTCTCAGATGAACGAATTTAAAGTTACACTCGTCTTCCTCTAAAAGTACTTTTACTTATCTGACTTCACAGCTTCTCCTAACTGCATTTTTAAAGAATGAAGCCTTCTTGCTTGCCAGTTATTTAGATGCAAATCTTCAGTATCATTTATACTTTCTGCATTATTTTATGCTAAGCAATGTCAGCCAATTTCCATATTTCCCTGCTGCTTAAACCGGGGAGAGCTCTGATATTTCTGTAGTGCTCTCTCTGTGTGCCTAACCAGAAGCCTCTAATCCCTTTTCATTCGGGAAATGCAGACCATTCCGTTTATCCTCCTTTGTTTTGTTTAAATTCTTCTTTTGTGTCACTTCTCATTCCGTGCAATGTACACCTTCTATGACCTGCCCCGAGGCCTCATAGGCTTAAAACAGTCAGCAGGATTTTTGTTACCTTAAACGATGCCCCTGACATTGGTTGAATTTGCCCTTATCTGCCTATTATTTCTTTTCTTTTGCTCTTCGCATGGTCATTTATAAACATGTCTCTTGCTAACTCTGACTTTTGATCTTTCTTATGATTGTAGGAAAGAAGAATGGACTCTAATCTGCATTATTCCTGGAGTGGAAAACACTGACTATCCTTTCATCTTACCTGTTTGTAATTCATCTAAAATTCTTTCCTCTGCACCCTGCTGACATTCTCCGTATATTACTTTAGCAGATTTGGATGGAGTGCTATTTTCATCAATTTCTTTCTCTTTTCCCACAGCAATGATCCTTGGTCTGTTTTCATCCAATATAGGTAGACTCATAAACAGATGTAGGATGTACACACACGCAATCATCTCTTTTCTTCCTTCATATCTTTCAAGTCCCTTTTCCCCTCTCTTGCTTTAGGTCTCTCAGGCATACACTTCCTTGTCTAACACTGTATGGGCTTCCATTGAGTAGAATTTGTGGGCACTCAATTTTCCCTGTATATTAGAATTATGTGGGAATTTAAAAATAAAATGTAAGTTTTTGGTACCGAGATGAAGAAAATAATTGTGTTTTCTTGGGGATTGATTGATGGTTTCTCATGTGATTATGATATGCATGTAGGTGCAATAGGCCCTGATTTCTTCATCTTCACCGCTTGTCTCTTACCTTCCCTTTTGAGGTAAGGTAGGCAAGGAAGAACCAGAAAAGTCAGGCACAGTGGAGGGGGAAATGACGCAGTGTGGCTGAGGAAGTGGTGTGGGATGTGCGCGCAGAGACACAGAGCAAGTAGAGCAAGAGGGAGAAGCATTTTCCAAGTGGATAAAATTACCAAGGAACGCTTACTACCCGTGCAAGCCCCTGTGTATTTTCAGCCAATCACATCGAATCCTCTGGGCACTGAGCATTTTTTACATGATCTCTTACACCTTCACACTTCAGAAACAAATCCTGGCCTAAAATCAGTTGAGAAATGTCAGCAAAACTGAAAAAAATACTGATTCCTGTTTTGCGGACACTAATTTATTTTAGTTTCCAACACTAGCAAATAATGAGCATGTTAAAGATTGACTGTGGTCTCTAATAACATTTTTTAATCTTTTATTTATTTGGTACAAGGTCTCAATATGCAGCTTGGACTCTTACTGATCGTTCTGTCTCACCCTCGCCAGCACTGGGATTACAGGTGTGCGGCACCACACTGGTTTCAGTGTTCTGCACAGCATGCCTGGAGTTCCAGGGCCAGCATGGCATATGGTACTGGCGATTGAACCCAGGTACTTGGGCTTGCCAGGCAGATGCTTGGACTGCCAGCTTATCTCCCCCACTTCAGCTAGTAATGTTTAAATGTTACGTGTATCAGCAGTTTGGCTGAATGCATTTAATTGCACTTGTATGTAGTTCTACCCTGTGTGATATTGCCAAATTTTGCAAGATCTAGTATTAACAAGTTCACTTATTTAGTATTTAGACTTTGAAGCTGCTCTGCAAGCTCGTAATGAAGATTCTGGCTCAGTGGATGTGGAGTTGGCTTTAGGAACTTGTGCATGCTTGCATTTGGGTGTTTCCTAAGTTCCAGGGATGATGGCTATTATTAATGAAATTGATGGGAAGCCACTGAAGTTCTGCACTTGATCAAGCCCAACTAAATGAAACCAGAAGGCAGTAAGCAGGCCAAATCCCACACAGGTGAACTCAACTTGGAAATGGGCCATTTTTTGAGAAACTATCCACAAGCCAGAAGGGTCCAAGCTACCTGAGCCTTCATGATAAGGAAGTTGCCCTGGTTTTCCTTCCTCCATAAGGAAAATAACTCTGAAGCAACAGGCTCACCGTTTGCTTCCTTTCCTGTTTTCTTCAGCAGCTCATTGCCCGTGGAGTCCTCTCTTTTGCTCAACTTTCTGGAACACACATTGAATGTGGCGGGCTGAGGAGATGACTCACTCCGGAATTACCTGAAAATGCCAATTATATCTTTAATTTTTTTTAAAGAATACTAAATAGTGATAGAAACTCTTGTAAACAACCCAAATGCCCATCAACTGAGGAGTGGACAAAACGATGTGGCATTTGTTCACAGTGGAATATTATTCACATATAAAAAAGATAAATTTGAGGCTCTGTAGATGAATGGAAGCAGCTAGAGACTATCTTGGTAAGTGAAATAAACTAGATCCACCTGTACAAGCACTGTATTATCTCACTCGTGTGAGAACCTGAAAGAGTAATGGAAATCTAAAAGGTATAGCAGATACTGTGAAAGGAAAAGAAATTGTTCAATGGAAAGGAAAAACTGGGGTGAGGAAAAAGGCAAAAGAAACAAGGGGAAATATATTCAGGTGTACATGCTGATTGTTTCTTTAAATTTATTAGGCAATAGGAAAATACTAGAAGACAGTGATATTGGTTTAATATAAAATGAAGCTGAAGATGTCTGTCTGTCAGTCTTTCTGCCTGTCTATCTATATTTCTATCACCTATCTGATTGTACTCCTTTAAAAAATGCTAACAGCATCTTTTTTAGGTAGGAGTTCTCTTCATTTCAAATCCATCCTACCTATGTTAATTAGGGTTCTCTAGAATAACGACATCTAAGTATACGGTATGTATACTTATGCAAACAGAATCCTTAAGTAGCTCGCAGAAGCAGCGACTGGAGAGTCCACTATGACCTTAGGCCTGCAGAGCTGCAGAACCCAGAAGCTGCTCAGTCCAAGGTGATGGAGACTGAAAATAGGGGTCCAGGAGGCAGTGCTCCATGCCTGCTGTGGACTTGACAGTGCCAGTCTGTGTTGGAAGGCTGATGAAACTGGAGGCCAATGTGCAAAGGGGATACCAAAGACTGAAGTGCTTCCAAAATGGAAACTCTTCCTTATTTTCAAGTGAAAAGCCTGTGGTATTGGTTGGTGCCACCCGCATTTGAAGTGGGTGATTGCCCCTTAGCTGGCTGGCCTACAGGTTAGTCATTCACAAGCACACATAGGCTGTGCTCCACTGCTCTGCTCAGTGTTTTAGATTCACTAAGTATAACATACTAAAAGGAATGGTCACTGTGTTAGTTATTCCCTCACTGTTGAGACAAAAGACCCAACACCCAAGGTTAAAAAAATGAGAGGTTTATTTAATTAACAGTTTGTGAAACTCTCAGTTCATAGTCAGCTGGTTTGAAGGCACAGCAGTATAGCAGAAGGGCAGAAGACAGAAAACTCAACAAGAGAGGAGCCTCTTTCTGCCCATTATATTGTATTCAGACTACTTACCCTAGGGTGGATATAGCAGTCAACTTGTAATCCCAGCATTAAATCATGAATTAATCACAAACCCTAGATTCAACCACCTCTGAACACACCCCCCAGGACTGCAAAGATTTGTGGGGACATCAACAAAGAAAGCAGAACATTCCACCTCTATGCCCGCTAAGGCTCATGCACATTCCTTTATAAAAAGGCATTTATTTCATTTTCAAGAGTTGCCAAAATCCTAAGCACTTCAGGGTTGTTGAAAAGTCCAAGGCCCAAATCTCTTCTGAGGTTTAAGGCAAACTCTTATCTATAATCCCCTGAACAAATAAAAAGCAAGCTAAATACTTCCAGTGCTCAGTGGTACAAGATAGACATTTTCATTCTGAAAGGTACAAACAAGAAGATACAAAGGAATGGAACCAAAGCAAGTTCACAATGCAGCATGGCAAACACTAAGTCCTGTAGTTCCAAGTGCAGCACCCAAGGCCATCTGTGGCAGGATGCAAGCAGGGCTTCGGTGGCCTTGCCACTGTGGCGCTGCTCACGGTGGTAGCTCCTATGGTTTCTCCCTTACATTTGCTTTTCTCTCTTCTTGCAGCTTTCCACAGATGCTCCATGTTCCAGGTTTCTCCAAATTTTGGGGGTATCCAGTGCACCTTTGGCTTCACCCACACAGTTCACACACTGTTCTCCCAGGAGCACACTGCCTATCCTCCCAGGTCTTCTTTAATCTTGGTGGAAAACTTCCTGATCCCACAACTCTTCCATTCTGCATGTGCCTAGAACCAGCACCATGTGTATAATGCCAAGGTCTCCTGTCAGATGGTGCAGTGGCCAGGACTTGCTCTCTTTTCGTGATAGGTATCAAGTGTCTGGATGGCCGGGCACTCTGAATCCATTTCTAAGGAATAAATTCTCTAATCTATGACCATTCTAGGACATAGGCTTACCTCTCAAGGCAAAATCTTTCACTTTTGAAATATGAGTCTGTAAAGTCTGGAATGCTGCTGCTTCTTGTGATCCTCTCAGGTCATCTTTACTATTGTCCTGTCCCTTCTCAGCAGTCAAGATCTCCTCTGCTCTATCTCTGCAGTCAACATCTCTCTTAAGGCTTCCTTTCTGGTCAAACTCACAGAGTTTTAAATTATTGTGCTGGGCTCATTGCTCTTGATTCTTAACACTGATTTGGCTAAAAGATCCCAACAATTTCCATGCCATTACCTCAACACTCAGCTGCCTTGAAATATCTTCTACAAGATTAATAAGTCTGCTGCATTAAATTTTATTATCAGGCAAATTCTCTAAACACACACAAAAAAATTCTGACAAGCTGTAATAAACCTCATATGAATTCCAACAACCAATATAGCCCTCCCCAGCAGAAAACTCCATAGCCTGGTCTTTCCTGGTAGGGTTTCTGCCAGCCTTCTGGCCTTCTCAGCTCTGATTAGAATCATCCATGCAGAACAGAGTAAGGAGCTCCAGCTCTACTTTCCAGCTGTCACCTCTGAATCTTTACAAACTCTTCCCACATGCCAAGGACTCCTAAACCACATGGTAAGGTATATTCACAGCAAGAACCCCCTTCCTGGTACAAAATTCTGTTACTTTTCTCATTGTTAAGACAGTAGATCCAATAGTCACATTTAAGGAATGAAAAGTTTATTTAGCTCACAGTTTACATAAATTTAAGTCCATAATTACCTATCTCTAAGGCAGGTTGGTGTGGCAAAGAGGCACAAGGTGGAGGAAGATCCCAAAATCAACAAGAGAGGAGTGGTGAGAAAGCCTCTTTCTGTCCTTTATACTGTGTGCAGGGTACTCGTCCTAGGGAAGTGGTAATAATCATGCACTTATGGTGAGAATTACATTGTGTATCAGTCAGAAACCCTAGATTCAGGCACTTCCAAAAAGATCTCCCTCATGACCACATGAGGCTTTGGGGGGCACCAAGGCACAATCCATAACAATCCCATTATCCATTATCAGTGAGTTTCTCTGTTTTTCTTTGGAGCTGAATCAATCCCTAGTGACTTTAAGGCATTGTATAATTTGAAGACATTGAGAGTAAAATTGATCAACCTTGTATTTGTTCCTAAGAAAGAAGAGTATAACACCCCAAATCTGATTAATTTAAAGTAAGTTGGAATCTATTACAAAGATGCTCGGAAGTTTTCAGTGCACCAACTCCTCATGATGGCTATAACCATTATATACTGCAAATGTGACTAAAGTAAATAGAAATTAAAAAGAAAGAATTTCCCTAAATTCTGCAGAGCCAGTCTTAGCAATTTTCAGTGCTCCTGTGCTGCAGAATAAATGTAAGCTGATAAAATGAAAATACGACGTTTTGAGTTTTAGTCATGATGGAGAAATCATGACTTTCCCAA